>VWZP01004263.1:162002-209366 GCA_013396995.1 Dicaeum eximium | reverse complement strand
AAAAAAAAAAATCCTGTCTCCTTACCTATCTAAATGTTGGTGCAGGCTATGCCTGACCAAATTCTAAGAGGGGGGAATGTTATAAGTGATTAATTGTTATCTTTTTTATGAATGTTCACATGTGTTCCCAAGTTAAAAAGTTAATTATTCAATTGCTGTCATTAATAAAAATTATTAATTATATAATTAGGCGTCGAGGTTACCGTCGCTGGTCATCGGGATCCGTCGCGCCCCTGCGTCGGTGTTAGGGCTTCCCCAGTTGCACCCCAGTTCATACCCCTAAAGATACGAGCCAGCAAAGAACACCGGGATGATTGACATCGAATTTTCCAGAACCAATACATCATTGAAAGCTACCAATCAACATGGGGCAAGCAACCAAGGGAATAACATTAATATAATAGAGTTTATAACAGTTAATGTAATATCGTTTATAACAATATAATAGTTTCTTCAAAGGATCTGGATCGTGTCAAATGGCCTTGTTTTCATGTGTTTGATAAATTTTCATCAGATTCTGCTGTTTTAGGTACTGAGGCATTGCAGAATACATCAGAAATACAGCAAAATTAAGATACACTGGATTTATTTCCTGGGTACTTTAAGCAAGCCTAAGAGAAGTTGTGTCAATAGCATTATATACTTCAGCATCAAGAGCAGTCTTTCAGGCTCAGAAGTCACATGGATACTTGCTTCACAAAAAAGACCCTAACCAAACCACAACCAAACGCAAAAACATTACAGCCTTCAGATACAATGTATGCTACTGTGTTTTCACATTCTTTAGGAAAGAATATCAGAAAGGTATTCTGAATGCAACACTCAAGTAACAACACCTTATCTCCCCAGAACAATCAGGGTGTGACCAATTCCATGGGAGCAGTTAAAAAATTAGCAGCCTTCACTACCGGATGTCGTGAAAGCCATACAAGTATGGCCTTAAAATATTTGAAATATTACTACTTCATCCTAAAAAACTCCAAGCACCACCAATGTTAGTGAAGTTTATCAGTAATTCCGAGCAATCACTTCATTTGTAGCTGTCTGCTTCACATTCCCAACACCCCCTTACAATCTTCCACATTCCCAAAATCATGGAACCTATTGTAGGGTTTTTTCTTTGATTCTGAATGGTACAAAAACTCAGAATTCAGCTCATATTGGAAACAGAAGCCAGGTGTTTTAGAAATCTAACTATGGACTATAAATTCCACAGATCATGTACATTCTTACTCTCACTCTCTACGTCAAAATTGGAAAGCTGCAGAAATGCAAGCAAAAATAAGCTCTTAAAAACCATGGTACAGAGAAGCCCTCCTCATGTTAAACAAGAGGCACAGAGAGCACATGTAAGACCAGATAATACTAAAACTCTAATGGCAAAGCAGGCTGAAAAGCAAGAGCTTGATAAGAGTATTAGCCCTTGCTCTGCTCTGGAAACAACTGCTGTGTTTCACCTGAGACTCTGAGGCACTGCATGGTACCAGCACCCCAACAGAAAGTCTCTGAGCTCCTATTTCAGAAAGTTGGTTTTTAAACCTTACTTCAGCCAAAAATCCGTCAGAATGCTTTCCATCAACATTCAACATTGCTCTGCTTTTGTGATGCAATTGAATACAGAGCAGCAGTAAAATTTACCTCCTCTGCAGAGCTAAGGCCTCCAATTAGAGCTGAGATTCAAGTATTAACCACTGTTCCACACACTGTATCAAAAACAACTATACATAGTAGCTGTAATATGACTACTGCTATTAATGTCAAAAGAAATTTGTCCAAATTCAATGCTTCCCTTGCCTTAGCTTTTTTTTTTTTTTAAATATATGTCCAATTTTGAAAATACAGGAACTACAACAGTCCAGGTCAGTATTATTCAAAACCTGACCCAACCAAATTATTTTTATCAGTTGTACATTACAAGGCACTTTACAAAAGCAACTGGGTTTTGGTCTCATTTAAAAGAAGCAAAAATAAGCCATGAAGCATATCTGCAGTCTTTTTAAGACAGAAAAATGACTCAGCTGATCACACCAAAATACTGGGATGCTGAAACTAGTTGTGTTTTCATACTTCAAATTCCAATTCTCTGTGTTGTTATCACTGAAACAACTTTTTAAAAAAACAAAGATAAGGCTATCAATATGCCAGCTGATTATTCACTATATGGCATGGTTTGGTTTGTTAAATGTTTGGATTTCAGCCATCACTAGTTACAAAGCATTTATGGACTGGGTTTTGAGGAACCAGTTCCAGTGGAAGATGCTTCTGCACATGGCCATGGTGGGGGAGTTGGAGCTAGATGATCTTTAAGGTTCCTTTCAACCCAAACTAATCTAGGATTCTGAGATTCAAAAGAATAATCCAGGCTAGGAAGGAAGAAACTGCTCCCTTAGCAAGAAGGATGCTCACGCTGTTTCTCCACTGACTTCTGCCAATGTCAAAAATCCATGAGAGAGCACAAAGACAAGTTCTTAAATGCCACGAAATTCATTATGTATTTTAGAAAAGTGAACGCACGTGCCAACATTTAGTTTCAGAATACACAGGGATTATGGGATTAGAATCCCACTGGCTTGCTGGGAGGATTCAGCAAGATAACTACAAATTACTTAGAGGGCTAGTGTCAAAAGGACTTCTGTACTTATTTAGCCTCTGCTCTAGATTACTGACCCACTTATGAAGAGCTAAGCAGTCCTGCTGTGCAATGCCAACACCCACTCCATCTGTTTGCTTCTGCTTTCTCAGAACCTCCATTAGTCTCGTAAGAAGTTGTGTTAATTACCACATGAGCAGCTTTTGTGTAGTACACATAGGATCAGCCTCCCTTAGTGTGCAGTCACCTTGACAAACAGCACAGGAGCAGAATAAACCTGATTCAGCATGATTATCAATGACACACTGTAAGAAATGCAGATTTCTGAGTAGGTGATTTAATACAACTCTTGTTCAAGCTGCTTCTCAGTTTTGTGAAGAGTCCGTGGGAGTTTAGATGCTTTAGGTTTCAATGACGAAAAAGTATACCAGAGTTAAACACTGTATCAAACCCTCTGGAAATCTCCCTGGGGACCAGAAACTTGTGAAACTGCAACTGAAACTTTTTTTAGGGAATAATGCAACAGTGACAAACAGAAGCAACCCACGACAGTTGTCAATATCCCCATCAAATTAAAAAGCAGTAGTAAGTAAAGCTAAAGCTAGCTAAAAAAACCAACACACACAAAAACCCTCCCCAAGCAGAATAACATTTGGAAAGCTAGCCCAGCTGTCACATCAGAACTGCATCTCAGCAGCTTGGCACCACAAACTTCCTGCTGACTAGTAAGGAAAAAAGTTTCAAATTCAGCATTTTATTATTTATCCCTGCTGATCTGCAGATCTTGAAGACATTCATTGAAGTGGGTCTCAAGCAGTGGTTTCATTAACTTAGTAAATCCAAGAACAGAATCTCCAAGAAGTCATTACAGTACTGAGTTGACATTTGTTATTTCTTGGGAACCCAGACTACTG
Organism: Dicaeum eximium; assembly: GCA_013396995.1. NCBI lineage: Eukaryota > Metazoa > Chordata > Aves > Passeriformes > Dicaeidae > Dicaeum > Dicaeum eximium. The sequence goes on along the minus strand of VWZP01004263.1, from coordinate 205,862 downwards.
CTGTCAAAGTGAACTAATATCAACAACACAAAATCTAGCTATGAAATTAAAAAATTCTGTCTGGCACTGCTGGCAGCCGTGATATCACCCTGCCCCTTAACGCCAAATAATTTTTTAATTTAAAATTAAACCCTGTATAATAGCCAACACCACATGAAGAACTCTTCCTGGCTTACTCGTATGGTACTCAAGAGGAGTAAAATCCAGGTCCAGTTCTTTTTTACAGCAGAGTGGAGGACAGAGAACAGCAAGAACTGATGATCACAGGATATTTGTATTCAATTTTAAAGAATTAGTTATTATGTCTACTATGTCTACAAAAGGCCATGCAAGCATACTCTAGTCTACTATGAGTAGACTAAACTCCACTCAGAAATAATGATGTATTAGAATAGTGTTTATATCTTCTACCAAAAATCATTGTAGATATTTATTTTTCTGAAGTAGTAATATCTACTGCTCCAGTATCCCTGCAGGAGAGCTCTATAAAATCCAAGAGCTCTAGAACCTAGATAAACATTTTATATTAAGTGTGTTTAACTTCTGTCATGTGAAACACCTTCCAGTTAAACATCTCATCTTAGTCTCAGTAAAGACTTGCTAAATACATGGAGTCATCTCAAGAAATATATAAACTTACAGGTTCCAATCTCAGTCTGCTGATAATACACTAAGACAAGGAAGTGCTAATGTTTTTTAATCAATTGTTTCCATCTGGCAAAAGGAAGAAAGCAGAAGGGAAAGACAGAAATTTTGGAGTATATTCTAGGGAAGAAAATACAAGCAAGGGCAGCGTTAGAAACAAAAGGTGAACAGAAAAGAGAAAAATAAGAATTAAAATAGTCATTCATTCAGGGTATACTCATGTCTTTCCCAGACAGCTGTGTCAAATCGAAAACAGAATGCTGAAACCATTATCAGATAACAGCTACAACACACTTGATATATGGAATCATTAGTGACACCAGTCAAATCTAGTTTGCGCTATGATTAATACAAAGTTTAAAAGTAGCTAGGATGAAATGTGCTAATACAGAAATGAAGTTCATAAACCAGATGTAGTTCCTCTCCCCTATAAATAATTTTAGTGTCAAGTGACTTAAGTGCCCAGAAAAGTGAGATCCTCTAACTTTTTCAGGGAAAAACACACCTGTGAAGTGATTTGATACTTCTGTCACGCACAATGAGCTTGCCCTGGCACCCCAGTGGGATTTCAGTGCAACATGAATCAAGAGCAAACTGCATTATACTTACAAACATAACCCTTGCTCTCGCACAGCAGTTGCTATGAATTAAGCTGGGAAAGTCAAAGGGGTAGAATTCAAGTTGTTCATCTAAATCTTTATACATACCAGGAGCAGAAGAGCAATTAGAAATACCCCAAGTTATTAAACAAAAAGTGTTTTCATTAAACAATAACAATAATTACAGTAAATAAACTGGTGTTCAGACAATCTGCCTCCAAAGACAAAATTTCCCATCAAAAGGGAGAATGGAGGCAGCTTGTACGATTTAAACTAGCAGATACAACTGAAAAAAATTAAATTACTGAAGTGTTGACCAAGGAAAAACTAGTCTTTTGGTATTTTTTAAAGTGAAAGTGTTGGCTCAAGCATGCCCCCCTCCCCAAGTATAGACAGGGTTATTAAATAAAAGCATAAGGCCATGCAACAAACTAAGAGCAGCAGTAAACAACACCAGAATACAGGCAAACAGGACCCTACATATCAATGAAAATTGAAATATAAAAAAAATTGTGACTTCACAAAACATGTGATTCCATTAGAAGCAACCACTGTATTAATCCAATACAGGTTTTAAATAATTTCAAAGAATCAAAACATGCAACTGGTTTTTTAGTCATTTATTCACAGAAGGTCTGAGCATCCATTTAGTCATTTCCTAAGTGGCTGTAACAATTTCAAATACAACAGCACTTACCTTGGTATTGTCACGCATTTTGTATTGCAATTCTGAGTGGTAATTGCCTTCTCAAGCTCATCCAGCTGTCCTGTTTTCTTTAGCTTCTTGACCAAGCTTTTCACTGCTTTCTCACACCACTTTTCCTCCTGACCATTCTGCTCACCACCACCAGCCCCTGCAGTGCCACCAGCGGATTTTTTCCACCCCAGAAGTCTCTTCACAACTGGTGGAGTGAATGGCAATATGGACATGACTTTCACCAGACAGGACACTCAGCAAGCAATGAATTGGAGATTCCTGTCTGATCCCTGAAAACACAAACCAAAACAAGAGACACGTTAGAACTGAGGTTTCACATGAAACAAATTCTTGTCTGCCTTAGGACCTTTCACTGCCAAATGCCACAGGACACTGCATCCCAAAAAAAAAAAGATAGATAAATAGCTCAGAAATAGTTTGTATCTCAGCTAGGTACTTCAATAAAGATCAAGTTTGCTGTAGACTCATCAACAGCCAACACAGACCAAGATTACTATTGGAAGAGAAAATTAATTTTTTCTCAAGTCTTTCCTGACTAAATCAAACTTCAGCAAATACAGAAGGTAACTTGAGTCTAGCTTTGTACCTAGGCTAGCCAGTTTTAGTAATTTATTAATATTTTCCACAAGTGATTGACAAATTGCATACACATATATGCATGTTCTGCTCATCTCCAAATTAATTTAGCAGGTGAAATTGTGTTTGGAAAGTGATTTAGTCATTATGGCTTGACAGAAACCTTTCACAAACCTTTTCTTATTTTGTCATGTTTTAAATAACTACAATTTTTTTTTCCATGGGGGGACACCAATTTCAAATTCCCCCTAAGTCTAGTAATAAGCCTATTCCCCTCTAAAATTCAATGGCCTACAGATAATGAATCTTCTCAAATGGCAGCCCTTAAAATCAAGTCTTTCAAAATTCATTAAAGGAACAGTTAAAATCTTAGTTTGCAGGCATCAGGGTAGTAGAACTGTCTGTTTTCAATTTTAAAAGTCTTTCATTCAGTATAACTACCTGATCAGGATATTAATAAAAAATGAAATATTAAAAGGGATGCTGAAACTGGAGCTATGTTTAGCATTCACTGCAATATGCACTTCAAATAATTTAAAAGATAAATGATAGCCACTTAGAAAAAAGCATCTTGCTTTTTACAGCTTCCATTAGGCTGGTTTTAGGCATTAAAATAAAATACCTGAAATCAACAGGCAGACAGCTGTTAGAAATTGCTCAAGGACATTAATGGTCTTATGGATGGAAGCATAGCTTTGAAGTCAAAAATGATCCTATTTCCAGACAACAAATGGGTATTTGAACTGCAGAAAGTTCCCATATTCCCAAGCTGTGTAAGTTAGTTCAGTCAGCTGAAAAGACCTCGTTTTAGCTAAAAGCTAACACTACCTTCAGGCTGCTTGATTTGAGCTTTGAAGGCAGCTTACGTGCCTCTCCAACCTGTGCAGGCACACTCCCCACATCTATCCAAAATATACCAACTTCATCTTACTGAAGTCTCCCATCTGCACAACAGCATGACTCGAGGTACTTCAGGCTACAGCATTCATGGCAAATTTATGCCTCATCACATTTTTGCAGTTTCAGTGAGGACCAAGTCAACAAAAACTAGATTATTTGCTACAGGTAATTTAAGTCATAACTTTGCAACTTTCACAAAACAGAACATTCAGTAGGCATGACATTTCAGTTTCAAATAAATTACATCTCCATAAACCAGCTTCTCAGAGCACCCAAAAATATGACTTAAGCATGCCATGTAGTTTTCTGGGGTCAAGGAGACAGAGGTTCTAACAGGGACCAAGATCAACACTGATAATTTTATGCAAGTCATTGAAAATACTCCATCCTAAATCACAGAATCACTGAGTGGTTTGGGAAGGGACTGTTAAAAATCATCTTGTTGCACCTTCTGCCATGGGCAGGGACATCTTCCACTATCCCAGGCTGCTCAGAGCTCCATCCAACATAGCCTGCAATACTTCCAGGGATGGGGCAGTCACAGCTTCTCTGGGCAACCTGTGCCAGGGCCTAACCAGCTTCAGAGGCAAGAATTTCTTCCTTATACCCAATCCAGATCAACCCTCTCTCAGTTTTAAACTGTTGCACATTTTTTGTCACTAGAGGCCCTGGTAAAAAGTTCACACAAGACTATAAAGAAATTTCCTTCTTCCAGTAACATTAAATTATTACTGAATTGTCCCCAATAATTCCAACTGCAGGTTTTGCTGAGCATTACATTGGAGGCCTGGCTACAGCAAACAAGAAAAATAAACTGAATAGACAACATTGAAACACTGACTCGGACACTCAAGGCACAGTACCATAAGGAGTCAAGCCAACACAACAGCTCCTTGCCACAGGAAGCCCAGTTCTCCTTCCCTTTTCTGTGGCACCACCACCTCAACACCAGTGCTAATGCTATTCCACAGAAGTTCAGCCAGGCGAGAGCAAAAACCCATCGATTTTCTGGTTTTTTTGCCAAGATAGCTCTCTTTCAAGCTAACATGCTGCTCACACATGGTACTGATGTACTACAAGTGATGTCAGATGAATTACAGGAGTGTGGAAAGAGAACTCCAGCCCCAGACTTCCAACTGCAGCACTAGTGTTGACTGCATAGCTGGAAATGTGCTTTAATTTAAATCATTTATTCTGGTGACAAGGCCAAATTAAGCAGCCTGACATGTTCTGAACCATGTGAGGGCCTGGCAGTGAGACACATTAGACCCCTAATGAGTACACCAAGCAGCTCCAGAGACTGAACAGGCAGGCTTGCACAGCCTCCACTGTTTGAAGAAACACACTTAAGGTTTCTAAAACAGGGAGCAGCAATCACTGGGAGCTTTATAAAAATATTTCAGCCTTTTAGCAAGGCCAGCATTAGGTGCTTCAGAGGTGCACACCAGAAATTCAGCTTCAAATTTGACACCTTTCAGTGCCACAGAATGCTCCCTTGACTGTCAGCCTTGTAAAGCACAGACTTCAGAAAGGTCTCATTTACCACCAAGGCAGTAAATAGCCTCTTTGGGAGCCTGTTCTGACAGGCCCTCCAACCTCAATGCTTTTATCCAATTTGTCAGCTTTTTAATACTGCCACTGATGAGGTGCTCAATTTTGCAGTATTCTCTCCCCTAATAATGAAATACAATTTTCTGTATTCTCTGGTGATCTGGGGTTTTTTAAACAAAGATTTGCCTTTCTGCTTCAAATGCACATTGAGGAACTTAAGTCTTGGAGCACGAAAGAATTTAGAAATTCCATGCAATTCAATTTTTCTCTATATCTGCACTCTCATATTACTTTGACATACTCTGAAGAAAATAAATTTTTTAAAATCTCTTTTCACATTTCCAAATGACTGTGGGCTGGACCTAACTAATCAGAAATTTCCAGATACTGTACTTAATTTTATACAGTTGCCTTACAGATGTGTGCTCATCCAGCTTCTGCAGAAGATGTCAGAAAGCACAAACTGGTCTGTTACTCCATGAAAATTAGCTGTAAAAATCCACAAAACACCAAGAGACACATTTAGAGAGCCCTTTGTAACAATGATTTTTGGAGCTTAGCAGCTATTAAACAAAAACACAGCATATATCAGAGCTGCAGGCTAGGAGCCTGGGAGGCCTAAACTAACTTCTTCCCTCTAGCTATTGTTTTGCCGTGTCAGGGATTTGCCAGGAGTTATCAATAAGAATTTCAGTAAGTTATTCCAGTAGTGGCCCTGTATCTTCCAAAGGGTGAGCAGAGAGAATGTGACACAAGTAGGACAGGACTTCATTCAGCTTAATACTTCAGCCAATTGTGATGAGTACTCACGTGAGAGCATTTCAGCCAGCTTAACTTATGAAAAAGGCACTTTGCTCCTAGCCTAGGAAGATAGTGCAAACTGCAAGGCATGAGTGGGCTGAACTATGAGCAATTTGGATAAATGGAGATTTTGCAAGGAAAAAGCAGCCATGGTGCATCCAGCCTAGTGCTCCAATGGCTCCAAAGGTGGCAAAAGGACATGCTACTCAAGGAAAGCATGTGAACCCGGCTGTTTTCTGCAGTCCACTCTCCTAATGATCCTTCAGCCATTTAAACTGTTACAACAGAAAATTAAAGGCTGCATTGCTACTTACTCCCATCAGAATCAATTTATGGACTTTCGTCCACAAATCCATCTACCCACCTTCTGAACATGCCTTCACAACCTCTTGTGGAAGACTGCACTAGTATTTAACTGTCCACTGTTAAAAGAACTACTTTCAATAATTTAATTTATTCCCTTCCTACTTTCAGAAAGACACTCTTGCTCTACCACTGAAAACTTTGCTGAAGAACTCTGTTTTCACCTGGTCTGCAAACTTCATGACTCTGTACACTTGAATCACATCCCTCCCTCAAAGAAGAGGGCTCTCAGCCTCTCATCACAAAGAAACCAGCTGAACACAGCTCACACAGTTTGGGATATTCCCCTGGACAGATGCCAAGCCCGACAGCTTTACTTTTTCAATTAAATTAATTACAAGTACTTGAAGACACTGTATAAGGACTAATCTCAGGACAACAGAAAAAAATTGTTATCAGCCTAAGGTTATCTTTGCACTTATCTCTTTGGTTATATTATCCTAAAGCTCCCAACATTATAATTTAAATAAAAAGTACAAAGACGGAAATTTACACCTCATGAGGAACTGGAGATAGAAGGCAGGGTGCACATGTCTGCTGCAGAACACCTGTCAGGAGCTCAAATAAAAATAAGGAGCCCTGGACTTGCATTGGGTTCTAACTGTACTCAGCCATATGGAATCACAAACACCTTGTTTACACCAATGGGTTTAGGAGTCACTGTTAAAGCTCATTTTTGACCAGCAAATCCCATTTCTATTTATCAATTATAACTTTTACCTTCAAATGGACACAGTAATAGAACCTTTGATCTCCTAAAGAACAACAATTCCATACAATGCCGCTGCTGACACTTGCCTCTTGCTAAAAACATTCCTCTAGATTTTTGCCTGATACACATTCTTCATCCACTAAAAAAAATAAAATGCACACAGAACACAATCTTTACCAATGCTGCAAGAAACACTTCCACACTGCTAAAACAGCCTCTGATTAAATATATGCTGAATATGTAACATCCCCTCTTACTTGAAGTGGCTTTTTGTGACTCCCTTGTAGTTTACAGCCAACCTCCTCAAAAATCTGAATACTGACAGCCTTTGCTTTTAAAAGGAGCTCAGATGTGCTTCACCATCAGTTACTCTTTGCACCATCACCCCTTTGCTCTCTTCTGCTGAGGCCCAATGGCATGGCCCAAATCTGATGGTTTTTTCCTTCCTGTGCACTACTTCCAATATCCACTACAACACACCAAGATTGAGAGACTCTGTGAGTAACTGTAGGCAGATTTTCAAGATCCCTTTCCAAGCTCAACTATAGTTGAACTAGTACTACCAAGTCAGCAGTGTGTTCCATAGCAGAAAACTTCCATTTCAGCCCCTTCCATCCCAGGTCCATCTCTGGAGTGTGCCTTCAAACTACAGCTATGGATACTCAGGGAGTACTCACTGTTACCCACAAAGGTACAAAAGTTCCTTTAGATGGCTGGAACACAGAGAGCCTGTGCTGTCACTCCCAAGAGATTAAGACTGGAAAAGCTACAAATTGCCTAACTTTGGTGGTATTTGTTTCATCTCTGCCCCCGCAGCATATCTCTGCTCCCTGATGCACACATGTTTCTATAGTTGGTCAAACAGTGTCATAGTTGGCAACTTCTAAAGTCAAAGTTTGAGTCATGTCTACTATTATTCCATTCTACTGTGGTTCTCTGGAACAAGTATTAAATATTAAGCCCATGATCCCAGCAATAACTAAGCATAAAAGATGAAGAAAACCTTAAGGGCAGTATGCTAGCAGACTAAAATCTTCAAGGGAAATTTTCCTTTCCTGAGTGTCTGGAACATACTATAAACACACTGGTGCTACCAAAAATATCAAGTGATTTCTGGCTAATTTATTCTAAAGCCTTATGCAACATATTTCATATCAGTCTGCTTATTCATCTTAAACTTGAAATAAAGAAATCTGATCTCTCTTGGTTTTACTAGAAGTATTCTGGCTTAGAAGAATTTCATTTGCAAGAGCTCTTCTGGAATAAAGAGGACAGAAGTTAAGCTTCTGAGGAAAGAAGATCGAGGAAAATAATTTGTGGTATTTGAGAGAAAGTCTACAAGCTCATTTCCTCCCTATTTTAGTCCCATTTTTGAGATTTTTTTAAAGGCAATGTTTTTTGCATTAATCCTGGAATCTGGAAAAGATTTTTTATCAATTTCACCAAGCGCACAATGTGCACCTGAATTCAGTATGAACTTCAAACTAAAATCAAAGTCAGTCTTTTTTATTTCAGATAGAATACGCTCTAGCTTAAATCACTCAATGGAACAGACAAGGGAAGTCTGTTGCACCCACCCCTCCTCCAAAAACTGCCTTTCAAGATTCCAGAAGGGCTAACACTTTCATTTCCTAGACACCTGGTTTTGTGATACCTTTCTGAAGAACCATCACCAAAAAAAGTGATACAGTGCTCATTTTCACCTCCTCATACTCAGGTCAGGGAGGACAGTATTCCCTTACTGGGGTTAGGGTTTGGAAGGGGAGTTCAGCCCTACTGAGTAATGCCCTTAGACTCCAGTTTAGGTTTTCAGCCAAAAGGGGGGTGGCTCTGGAGAGCTCCCACCCCAAGGAGCTCTGGCCAGCTCAGCTCAGAGAGCAGAGCTCAGAGCAGCAAGATCAAGGACCTGGTTCTGTTTTGACACAGGCTGATGAAGCTAAAGGCGTGATGCTTGTGATCTTAGAGGGCAGGAAGAGCAAAGCGATTTCCTCCTCTGGGCCAGTTTAGAGTGAGAAATTTGAACATGACTATACAGAGACTCAATTTACACATATTTTTAAGTTTACCATGCTCTAGTATTGCAATGCTTCTTGAAATGCTACATACTCATAGAAAGCACAGTTACTCACCTACTATGACTGTGTATCTCCCTCACTCCATGAAGTCTGTTTATGAATCAAATGAGAAAACTCAAATTTCTCATATATAGAACCAAATAAGCACGATCATGATCTAAAAAAGCTTGGGAAGTTGGATTTTTCTTCAATTACTAAGGGCTACCTCAAATTGTAGCCAATGAAGTAATGAAAAGGTGTATTGCTATTAAAAAATTAGCACACCATCTAACACATGCACTCATGGCATACTAATATTACCTGCAACAGGACACATGAGAAGGAAGAGCTACTAATTTTACCGACCTTTGATTAAACTACTGGAGGGCTCCATGTATTTTAGCAACTCTCTTAAAATTGCAGAAGAGGAAAACTCCCAAAACTGTAGTGGGCCAATCCACCTGTCTCCACAAAAACGCAAAATTCTTCCACTTATTTAGTATTATGAACAACATCAGAGTACTGCTTCTTAAAACTCAAAGGACATTAACAGCCCCAGAAAAGCAGTGACTAAGCACTCCAAAACACAGCAGTTTAAGCCCTTCTCACCTCATTAATTTTAACTAAAATTTTCCATGTACAACAGGCAAGTGTCAGCTTCATTATTTTAGAAAATAAATACTCCTGGGCTAAATTTGACAGGAATATTCACAGAGCTGCTACCAGTTACCTAGGTACCTGTTTCAGTTTGTAACTTAGCAGCTCCTCTACTTTGTTAAAGCCCAAACAATAGCACTTAACAATTAGTTAATGTGAGTTCACTTTCAATAGAGGCCTAGTGTTCCTCAGACAAGCCAGCCCCCCATCCCCTTGGTAAGCAGGGTTCCATCATGTTATGTATCTGATGTTACTTCTATTGCTCCAGGGTTTTAAACCAAGCTTGAGCCCCAGACTAAACCAATGGGAGACTCAGGAGCTCCCCTCTTGCAGTCTCTGCTTGGTCTTCCTTCACACTGTGGCTGTCAAACACATAATCAGAATAAAAAGTCATCTGGAATGAAGGCTTACTGTTTGCAGTGGAGTTTGTTACTGCAAGTGGAGAGGAATGTTTAGGAAGGTTTTCTGCAGTAGCCAATTTCTTCTAGCCCAGAGAGTATTGAGCACAGGGCTGCCTGTACTCTCCATTCTATTACAAAAACCTAATCCCATCGCATGACCTGCAGCAATTCAGTTTAACAAATCAACAATTACAAATATTTTGGCAAAGTAAGCTTAGGTATTGTTTGCCTCTCGGCACAGTTCACAACCAGTTTATGGCTTTATGATAAAAGTCATTAAATCCAATCTGAAAAGCAGAATTTACAGCTCACTTAGCAAGTCAGGCCCATAAATGGACGCTTTCAACTACAGGGCATTTACATGCACAACCATTAAGGCAGCATTGAATACATTTGAAAACTCTGGAACACTTTTTATAATAATTAAAACTTTGCATACTGTTCTTTATACAAACAAAACTTAGGAATTTGCTTCAGTCTCAAGCAGAGCTCAGATTCATTGTTACCCAGAACATACTACAAAGCCTATTCTCCCAGTACTTTTGTGGAAAAGGGATTAGAGAGATGGAAACAAGGTTTGTTTTTAAACGTTGCCCTCAGTAGCAGAGAGGGTTTTTTGAGCTCCAATAAACTCAATTATATCAACTGGTGCTCAAGACTTCTGAAAGACAAGTGGAACAGGAAGATGGAGAAGGACCCAGGGAGAACTTTTCATTTGGAGATTCACTGTGCAATTCCAGCATATTTGATTTTGCTGGTGAATCTAGCTGCTGGGTGGAAGGAAACAAGAGAACAGTTCAGAGACCAATTCTTTAACCTCATTTTTTCAATTGTTTCAATTGTCCCGTTTCTTTTACTGTTAAACATAACCTCAGGAAAGCTGATGAATTCTTCTCCAAGGTTCTACCACGCACGTCCAGCCTCTCCAATAAAGAAAACTGGATCTTCAAACACTTACACTCCTTTTGTTGACTGTCGGTGTGGCTGACCCACACAATTGCAGAACAACAATCAGCTCCCAGAACAACAATCAGCTCCCAGGTTACTCTTTCCAACACCTCAATATGCTGCTCAACATATGCTCAGACTCATCTTTAAGTGGAAACCACCTTAAACAAGACCCTCCCCTTCCACTTCTTAAAGGCATTTGTAACTCATGTTATCTTTCATCATGATAGTGCTAAGCAGAGGGGGAAGGGACTTCACAAACACCTCCTTTACTCACACTCTCATCCCCCTCGAATTCACCGGAGCTTGTAAACCTTAGAAGTTTGAAAGCTGTGCCTCAGAAGGAGCACACAAACAGCCCACTCACGCACCAACACCTCGACAAAGCATGAGAAAATCTAAACAAGCAACCTCGCTCTGCTGGCCTCTCACCTCAACCAGAGGGTGTTTCTTTTCCAGCCTGGAGAACAGAGCAAGGACTGATCAGTCCCTCACTACAGAGGCCAGCCCCCAACAGGAGCACTGTCATGAGTCAGTTTGCAAGCACAGCTCTCCAGGCTAAAGCAGAACGCTGGAGAAAAGACAAACCCGCCGTGACCTGCGGCCTCCTAACGAGCTGCTATCAGGAACCTCTCGCTACCCACGGAACCCACGTTCACACCCAGGGACTGGGACAGCGTGAGCTCCACACACAAAGTACACAGGCTGCAGCTTTTTGGAGACACTTGCTTTGGTAAACCCTGCAAACAAACTTTTTCTTGATGCTATCCCGCTCACAAGCACTCTAAAAGAGCACAACACACACGAGTTGGGTTTTTCTCGCTCAGAAACTGTGATGGACAACCAGAGAGACACAAGACCAGCCCGCAGCCCGAATCCCAGCTGCTCAACAGCTCTCCACAATCCTCACAAGAGCTCTTCACTCATTCACACGCTTTTCCCCGCTCTTTTATTTCCCCAGAGTGAACACTAAAAGACCACGCTGTATTGCACTTCTCTTCCCCTCCACTCTCCACAAAATGAAAAAAAAAAAGACCCTACAAACAGGAACTCCAAAACTCTGCAGCAACAACACCAACCACTTGCCCTCATCACGACACAGCTTCCCCCGTGCACTTATCGAGACAGATGAGACACTAAAAGGTTGTGTTTGTTTACAAGCAACACCCAGGGATGGAGCTGCCACAGCTTCTCTGGGCAACCGGTGTCAGTGCCTCACTACCCTGGCAGGGAGGAATTTGTCCCCAGCACCCCGCCTACCCCTGCCCTCTGACAACGCACAGGTTGCTGCAGCATTCAAGGCGTGAATAAAACCAGAAATCTCGAGTCCTGTGTGTATTTTACACCCGCGGCTCTGCAGACAAGGAGAGCGGACAGACAAAAGGGTGAGGCGAAGCCTCGCAATCCCAAACTCAAACTCCTAGCTCCGAACACAACTCCTCACCCCACACAGCTCCTGACTCTCTCCTCCAAAACTCCACGGAGTTTCACACACCTAACCCTGACTGCACGTCCAGGAGGCACATGGGGTGTCCTGCGCACCGCTAAGAGCTGGACGCGATGATCCTCGCGGGTCCCTTCCAGCTCGGGATATTCTGCGGGGCCCTGCAAGGAAAACACACCGGGCACAGAGCGAGGGAGCGGGGGAGAGAAGGAGCAGCACAACTTCTTTATTCCCCCTCCCCTCACCCACACATACACACGGGCGGCACAGCGCGGCCCTCCCACCACAGCCCGGGGGCAATGCCGGCGGGAGCGGGATAGCCCAGCCCGGCTCCCACCACAACAAAAAGGGCGAGGGCGTAGGGAGGCGCCCCCGGCCCCGCCGGGACCAGGCCCGGACGGTTCCTCACGGCCCGCGCAGCGCCAGCGGAGCGACCCTGCCCATGCGGCAGGGACCCCGGGCCCGGCAGCCTCCAGCACCNCATTTATCTTCTCTTTAAAGATCCGTGCTACGATTGGTCCAAGAGTCTAACTGGCAGTCAGAATGACCAATGGAGTGACAGCAGCGTTAAAAAAAAAAGACAAGGGAAGGGGAGTGGAAGAAACAGGCGTGAGGCGAAGGGAGGCGGGTCGAGGTCGCAGCGCTCATTGGTCAGACTGGCTGTCAGTCTCAGCCCGCGCGCCTGCCGCGGGAGGTTGATCGGGGCTCACCGAAGGTTTGGGTGAGCTGCAGCAGCGCAGCCGCAGTGCGGCGTCCCAGCTCCGTATCCCTCCGCGGCGGGCACGGTGCGAGCTGAGAAAAAGTGCCGGGATTCCCGGCGGGAATTGCTGCTGGGCTCCAGCTGGGGTCTGCACAGGGGGACAGTGGCACCTGGCTTCTGCCGGCAGCAGTGTGACACCGCGACCAGGGCAGCGACCGNAGGTTGGATATTGGGAAAATTCCTTCCTGGAAAGGGTTGTCCAGCCTTGGCACAGCTGCCCAGGTCAGTGTTGGAGTCCCCATCCCTGGAGGGATTTAAAACCTGCGTGGCTGTGGCACCTGGGGACATGGGTCAGTGGTGGCCTTGGCAGTGCTGGGGGATGGTTGGACTCACTGGTCTTGGAGGGTTTTTCCAGCCTAAACGATTTTGTGGTTCTAAACAGGTTCAATCTGCCCTCAGCTCCATGTCCCGCAGTGGCACAGCAGTTCCAGGGCAGGGGTGCCGAGGTGTGGCACGGACGCGAGGCAGCTCCGAGCCTTCCCAGCCTCCCTCTGCTGCCTGCATCCCACACTCAGGAGTCTTAACACACCGGTTTCCCCTCATGTAGTGGGGTTTTTTTAGCTACAGCCTTCAAATAGTCTCTGCAAAGATTTAACCACCTGTGTTGAGGTGAGGGTGAAAGGTAACCAAATTCCTGCGCCTCAGCAGGGGCCCAGGGTCACCACAAGGGAATCAGAGCCGGCTGCCTGGCAGTGCAAGGGTGTTTGGAGACCCATCTGTGAGACCTACGGCTGTTGTGTCTGCAGACACCCTTGCAACGATGCCCAGCAGGTTCCCTGGGGCTGTTCAGCCTGGAAAAGAGAAGTTTGCTTGGAGACCTCACAGCTCCTTACAGCAACCACAAGGAAGCCAGAGAGGGACTCTCTGTCAGGAGCTGCAGTGACAGGACAAGGGGGAATGGGTAGAAATTGAAAGAGGGGATCTTTAGGCTAGGTCATAGAAAGAAATTCTTTGCTATGAGGGTGATGAGACACTGGGACGTGTTGCCCAAGGAGGTTCTGGGTGCCCCAACCCTGGAAGTGCTCAAAGCCAGGTTGGATGGGGCTTGGGGCAACCTGTCTAGTGGAAGGTGTGCCTGCCCATGGCAGTGGGGGTCAGCACTAGATGAACTCTAAGGTTTCTTCCAACCCCTTAACATTCTATGATTCTGTGAGTGGGAAGCCACATGGTGGGAGTTTAATGGGGTTTTTTGGGTGAGAAAGTCAATTCTGAATTTGCTGTAGGAGACCCTCTGGTTTTTTGCTTTTGCCTTTTTGATGCTTTAATATATATCATATATCTCCACTTCAAGCCACCTCCTTTACACCTGAGGTCACATGTCCCTGACATAGCAGTTGTCTCTCCAGAGTCATGCTCATCTTCCAGACTGAAAGTGTTTCTGCACTCAGTGATGTAGGTGTTATGATTCAGTGTCTTGGGCACACGTCCCATCTCAACAGGGTTGGTACTCCCAGGAGCAAGGTGAGACACCTCACAATATTTAGCCCTTCTACAGAATGTGGACTCACAGAAATCCCCCTCTTACCTCTTTTGGATTTTCCTGGCTTGAAGCACACATGGGGCTTAGTTTTTTGGTAGCATTTTCACCCAAATGTTGGAGATTCAAGCTGGTCGTGAAATTAACAGCGAAGTGAAATGGAGAATATCCCCTCTGCAGACAAAGCAGAGCATCTGGGAGATTGCCATCATGTTTTTGAAAGATAAGGTGTTCCAGTCATGTTGTGCCTGGAAACATATACAAACTATTCAGCCAGCACTGCACTTGCTTTGTGGACTTTTCACTGCATTCACAGAGAATTTTTTTTTTGTCTATGAAGACTAATTTAATTAAGCTCAGTTTTCATATGGATTTGCGTCAGACATTCCCTTCACCTCTCCTCTGCAACAGATTCATGGCTCCATTTCCTCCTATCTCCAAGGCTGATTCCTGATACATCCAAATCTCCCTTCTGTGTCCCAGCCTCCTTGTGTTGGCCTTCTGTCTGGAGCAGCACATGCTGTGCCTGGTTCAGGGATGTGTGTGCTCCGGCTGGCCAGCTGCCTGCCCCTTATCTGCTGCCAAGGAAGCCAAGCAGTGCTGATAAGGGCTGAGCTCCCCCTGCCTTTCTCGGCGGCAGAGCACTTAGCAACATGTGTCTTCTCTAATACAGCCGCTGATTGCCGTGAAGCTCGGCAGGCTTGGTGTTTCCAGAAGCTCTGCTTCTCTTTCAGGTGTGGTTGAAAGCAGAATCAGTCAAAAGGTTGGCCAGCTTATGTTGGGTGACCCTAACACACACACACACACACCCCAAAATACAACATTTGCATAAACCTTTCTCTAGGAAAGGAAATTGCAAGCAGCAGGAGGAAGAAAGCAAATGGAAGAAGGCTGCAAATCCCAGAGCCTAGAAGTTACCTCAGAAGCAGGGTGGCTGTGGAGAAGGCAGGCAGGCAGGATGAGCATCTGCTCTAGAAAGAGCTCCCAGCCTGCACCTCCAGGAAGAGCATTGATTTAGATTGGTTATTAGGAATAAGTTGTTTTTGATGAGGGTGATGAAGCACCGGCACAGGTTGGCCAGAGAGCTGGTGGATGCCACATCCCTGGCAACATTCAAGGTCAGGTTTGACAGGGCTTTCAGACACCTGATCTCATTGAAGATATCCCTGCCTTTGGCAGGGGAGTCAGACTGGATGACCTTTAAAGGTCTCATCCAAGTCCAAATCCAAACTATTTTATAATTCCATGAAATAATACTTGATTTAGTAAAACAAATTGCAAAACTTGATCCCTGACACCAAAGCTAGATATTGCTATGTCCTATTAATTAATCACAGAATCCTAGAGTGGTTTGGGTTGGAAGGCTGGAAGTTCACCTCATTCCACCCCCCTGCCATGGGCAGGGACACCTTCCACTGTCCCAGGTTGCTCCAAGCCCCATCCAGCCTGGCCTTGGATGTTTCCAAGGATCCAGCGGCAGCCACAGCTGCTCTGGGCAACCTGTGTCAGGGCCTGCCCACCCTCAAAGGCAGGTATTTCTTCCTAAAATCTAATCTAAATCTTTCCTTTTTGGAGTTTAAACCATTTTCCCTTGTCCTTTCACTATCTGCTGTGTAAATAGTTGCTCTCCACCTTTTATATAAGATCCCTTTAGGTACTGAAAGCCCTCAGTGAGGTCTTCTTGGAGCCTTCTCTTGTGCAGGTGAGCAGCCCCAGCTGTGCCAGGCTGGCTCCAGAGCAGAGGGGCTCCAGCCCTGGCAGCAGCTCCGTGGCCTCCTCTGGACTCACTCCAGGTCCACATGTTTCTCAAGCCATGTAGCTCAGCACATTTTGGACATCAGCAGTTAGGTACAAATGGCTGTCAGTCCCATTTGGATTTGAGGCTGCAGTGTGAGAACATGAGCATCTCCCTTAAGGTCTCTGAATGTGTGTGAGGGGTTCAACATCCTCACAAAGGATGTTCTTGTGCAGAGACAGCAACAACTCAGTGGTATCTGCCATCTGTCTGCTAAAAAGAACAAAGGAGGTTGAGCAACTTGGTCTAGTGGAAGGTGTCCTTCCTGTGGAACAAGATGATCTGCAAGGTCCCTTCAAACCCAAACCATTCTGTGATTGTATGAAATGACCTAGGACCTAAAAAAACATGATGAAGCAGTAGCTGGCTGTGCTGTGCTACGGAGGATACATGTTGACTTCCCAAAGCCCGTGACCAAAGGAAATACAACATCAATATCAGGTAACTTCAAAGACACCTAGGATTTCTGAATGACCCAACACTATCAGATATCCCTGCGTGGAGGCAGAGACAAGTGCAAAGTGCAATGCCAGGAAGACAAGTCTTGGAAGCAGAGTAGATACTTTTTGTGTTGGAGTCATTATTACCAACTTGTCGAAATGATGTGTTAAACTGAAAAAAATGGAAGAGCTTTGAGCAGAGTTGTGATACAAAAAGATCAGCCATCATGTTCAAGACAGATAACAATGTCTGTTACCTGTGGGGAATGACTGGGAGAATCCTCACCCTGGTCTGCAGCTTCCTCATGAGGGGAGCTGAAGGGTCAGGCACTGATCTTTTCTCTCTCTGGTGACCACTGACAGGACTGAGGGAACGGCTGGAGCTGTGCCAGGGAGGGTTAGGCTGGACTGTGGGACAGGCTCTTCCCCAGAGGGTGCTGGCAGCGCCCAGGCTCCCCAGGGAATGGGCACGGCCCCGAGGCTGCCAGAGCTCCAGGAGCCTTTGGACAGCGCTGCCAGGGATGGGCAGGGTGGGATTGTTGGGGGGTCTGGGCAGGGCCAGGGGCCAGACTCTGCCAGAGCTCCAGGGACTTTTGGACAGTACCCTCAGGTACAGGGTGGGATTGCAGGGGTGTCTGTGCAGGGCCAGAGACTGGACTCTTGGTGCTTGTGGTTCCCATCCAAGTCAGGGTATACTGTTTACTTCTGTGTATAAAAACAACCACAAATCTATAGAAACCCACTGTTAAATGTTCCTAGATTTCTTAGCTCATTCTGTTGAAGAACTGTTCTGTGCTTCAATAGTTGCTTTGTCTCTTGCATCACTGGCTGCAGTGTTGCTTCTCTTCTTTCTCTAAATGCCATCCGAGCACATTATTTTCTCTCCAAATTTACATGGAAGTAACTTTCCCCTTGCACAAATCTGCAAAAGATTATGAAAGAGGGAATGGCACTGAGGCTGGAAGCTGTGAAAGAGACAGATTCCCTTTCACTCTGCATTACTTCATGGCCAAACATGGAAACAGCCTGCCCATGCCATTGCAGGACTGCCTGCCATGGAGGAAGCAGTACAACACTGGCAAAAGCCACCCCTATTGTTGGTACCAGCATGAAAAAGCTCCTGGAGGACTGAGATTGTGCCTCCCTCTGAGGGTTAAATATGGATTAAACCCCTTTTCCTTGTATCTCATCAAGCTTGCACACAGCTTCGTGCTGTTCCAGTTCTTCTGGCTGCACAGAGAGGGTTAAAGAGAAAACCACACTCTGCTTTCCCCATCCCTTCATGAGGAACATGTCAGTTTATTTTCAAGACAAGTAACGTCTGCCATCCCGTCAAAATGGGCATGGCATTAAAGTGACTAGAGAAGAGCTTTAGCATCATAAATTTAAATAAAGCCATTGCATGAGGGATAAAAATCTCCAAAATAAACAGCAACTTTACTCAGTCATACCAGCATAAATTAAATACTCACAAAACTTCTCAAACTTTAAAAAAAATGCTGCAACCTAGGGCTGGGAATAACAGTAAAATACATTAAAAAGGCATTGCATATTTCTTTTATTCTTATCTTTCTGATAATGAAATCATTCATTATTTCAGTAATGAAATGAATAACCTCTGAAACCTTGAAACACAAATCTGTTCACTACCTCTTCTGAAATGCAGAAGTATGTTTCCAATATTACACAAATCACTGTCACTTCAGACTGGGCTGTTGGAAGATTTCAAAACAAAGCCAAAAAAAAAGAGGACTCAGTTCCACAGTGAAAAAAAATATTGACAAAAAATAAAACTTGACAGCTCTTGATGTAAGCCTGCTGTGTCTGTCCTATCCCGTTGGCAAAGCAGACTTAAGAAATAACCACTATTCAAAATAATAGGCTAAAAGCAAAGTTCTGCCTTTCTGACCCATCACTGCACTGACTGGTTGGTGTTTTTGGCATAAGGTACAGTGCTTTCATCAGATGGAATGGAATTAGACATAATCCTGAGAAGTGACATCCCCCTTGAGACATTCATAGCACAATGAGAAGACCTATATATCTGCTCTTAATTTACACTGTATAATTCTGATGAGTAAATTATTTGACTGCCTTACCTTAATTCCTAGTGCTTTTGTGCACATAAACCCAGTTGCCCTGAGTAACCAAAAGCATAATGAATTGACAGACAACTTGGGCACAATTAGACGCTTGAATTCTTAATTCCTTTGCTGCAATATCTTGATTGATTTTGTGCTGAAATTGACAAGACACTTTCATGCACCGGCTTTTCCTTCCCCAGTTCTGTTTTTTATTGCTTAAAAACTTTTAATGTTGCCAGCATTTCTGTTTTTCCTCAGATTATTCCTTTGTCCTTTTTTATTCTTCCAAATACTGCACCATTCATCTGCATACATCCTTTATTTTGGATTAGTTGATTAGAAACACATTTATGGTAACCCCAAATAAGCCATCATTAAAGTGAAATAGCCTTGTTTACAAAGAGATTTACACAAGTTTATATCTATTGACTTAAATAAACAATTGTAATTTGTGAGCAGGCCTGGGGGACAATAGCTTTGTTTCTGAATTAATGGTAGGCCTTGGTCCAGGAAGGATTTGAGTACGTGTTTAAACCTATGCAGTGAATAAGCCAGTGGGACCAGTCATAGAAACAAAATTCAGCTTAAATGCAACCCTGGTTTGAATAATTTTTTATCATCTTTATTTCTTTTTTTGTTTGCTTTTTCCAGGAAGCTAACATTAATTCATTAGACTGAAATCTCCAAAATAATCAAGAAAAAATAGTTTGTGCCTCTGTAGGAAGGATCAAAATAAACCAATTTATGCCGTGATCAGTTATTGCAATACAGTCTGTTTCTGTTTTACACTGTGTAAGATGCACTATGCTAATTAAGCATATGTTTGTATAGATTAGTCTCAATGAGATTTACCCCAGTTTTCTATGCCATCTGTGCAAGGTTGGTAGCCGAGTTGGGAATGATCTCTGTATATATTGTCTATACTAGTTGAAGAAGTGTTTAGAATGCTTTGAGGTAGAAGTTTTCTTTGTATTATTACTGGTCTAGCAAACTTTTATTTAGGGATTTTGGCCACTCTCCTTTTTTTTTCAGAAGCTAGTGATTTATTACATTATCAATTTAAAAGTTTTGATTAAAAATTATCATCTTAAAAGATTTATTCTGATGGATCAAATAAATCAAGCTAGGTTTTAAAGGACCTGACAAATCCTTCCTTGCTTAGATTCATTTAGAGATATAAAACATATATTACTGTTAAGCAGGTGAAGATAACACAAAATAAAAATGTTGCCATAAAAAAAAATTAGGCCTTAAAAAATAGCAAGACTTTATCACTACAAAGCTGTCATATTGTTTATTTTAGCTCTTGGCATTTATCATGATGGATAACTAATGCAAAAAAAAGTCTATCCTTCTCACAGTGTTTGCAGCCAACTGATAGTTTTTCTGTGTAATCCCAAGGGAAGCTTTGTCAGAGCCTGCATCCCTGGCATTCTGCATTACCAGGGGCTGGTTTCCTTGTGTGGGGTGGCAGGAGAAGGAGCTCCTTGCTCTGGACAGCCCTGGAGCGATGCTGTGGCAGTGCTGTGTTTAGGAGGATGCTGGGCAGAACGCGAGGAGTGATCCCTGGCGCTGCTGGCTGCCCTAACACTCAGCTGGCTGTGTCCTCCCCCAGTTTAGGACTGAGCTGGTGCATGAGGCTGATGCTGGGCATGTGCCCTCTCCCAGCACAGCAAACTCCCCTCTGCAGAAGTAAGTTTTGCCCTGTTTCACACATAGGGAGTGCCTTGCTGGCAGCACAGACCAGGTCTCACCAGTATGTGGGCAGTCATTGTCCTCACGCCGTGTTCTGGCTGCAAGACACCAGGTTAAAGATTTACATTTTACCAGAGTCTTCAAATTTATGACTAAGATGGATCATTACAACCATTATGGTATGTTGTTCACTTCAAAGACCAAATAATGTCCCCCAAAGGATCCCTGTTTGGGTCCACAACCTTTGCAGCTCTGAGCTGTTGCAGAAGCGGCAGCTCGGCTCCGATGACAAACTTGGGTTGAGAAGGATCCCCTATCTGCCTGGTAGGTTGGTGTGATGAAAATGGGGCCTCTCTCTTTTATCTTCATGCCATCAAATCTCATTATACCTTTTTGTTGTTTTTGTTTTGTCACACTGATGTCTTCACATACAAACCTTTATCCCGTGTAAGTATTTGGCTACTGGGAGTGAGACACCTCTGTGTGTTTTTTCCTTAAGTAAACACTCTAAACCAAGTTTCTTTGGTCTTTCACTGCCAGGAGGATTTCCAAACTTCCCCATTTATCCCAAACCCTCTTTACCTCTTCAGTTTTCTTTTTAAAGTATGGACATTGAAACCATGAACAGCCCTTTAATTAATTTTTATTTAATTCATTATGTACTGTGATACAGCAGTTCTCTGCCTTTGTTCAGTTTTCTTCTGTTTATGATTTCAAAGGCCCCCTTTCCACTCTGGGCTACTGTGTAAAACTAGGAATAGATACAGTGACCTGTAAATCCTTTTTAAAGCCATTGCTCTCCCAAACACAGTCCCTGCTCTTCGTGTTGAGATGTGCACCCCTGATTCCTTCAGACAGCTGTCTTAAAAACACCATTCTGAGTGACTACATTTACTGCACTGCTCAGATCGGTCTGCAAAAGTAATTTGTCAATATTTATGAAACATGGCAGTGAGAAAAGACTCCCAGCCTCCAGCCACAGGCAAGGACAGCTTTTGATTTTTCAGATCTCCACGCTTACAGGTGAGGAAAGGTCAGACAAAAATGAGAATTTAAATGTGTTAGAGTGGTGTTGCTGGTGGAAATGGAAATGGAGAGGAATGTCTTCTGGTAGATGTGACCAAACCAAACTTGAAGCTGCAGTCTGGCTGAGTTAGCTCCTTCATGCAAGTTTGACATGGCTGCAGGCAAACCGATTACAGATCATGCAGTTTTACACAGCAGAGATAAGGAAATCACCGCATACAGACTGCAAAAGTCAGATTCAGAATTAATCAGCATGTTGATATGTGTCACGGCAGGGAGCAGAGTAAGAATGAGCTACAAAACACAAAAACTTTGGAAAACATGGGAGATGACACCATGGACAATAAAAAGGAGCAGCATCTGAAATAGAGGCAGTGGTCTGCAAAGGGCAAGAAACAAAGGAAGGGGCTAATATTCAATAATCCTGCTTTATGTCTCCATTCCAAGATACAATTGCTTTCCAAGCCTGCACAAAGAGCAATCTGCAGCAGTTCGGCGTCTACAGCCACAGAAGAAAAACAGTAACAGCCTTCAGAAGGAGCATCTTGCTCTCATCCACTGGCTTGAAGATTAAAGCAAAAAAATCCAACCAACCAACCAAAACAAAAAAATAGTTTGCACCTCAAGCACTGTTAAGACATTATATGGGAAATGTTCCAAGGACATTATGTCTTCTTTGCAGAAAGAACTCAAGTGTCTTTCACAAACTTAAAAGCTGATTTAAAGATCTAGGTAAATATTTAAAGCAAGTTTTTTTTATTTTGGACTCAAGGACCCACCTTGTCCTCTGTGTGTATTTTTGACATTAACTGTGTTCAGTGTAACCACAGATTTCTCCTTAGATAAGAAATGGGATAGATGTTTGTGGTTTGCAGGGCAGAGGCTAAGAATTTTGGCCCAAGCACCCCTGGTGGGTGATTTTATCACAGTACAATGCTTTGGAGGACCTTGAATTGGGTGCAATTGTTCAATTTCGTGTATGAAGCTCAGCTGAACTCTGGCCCACCAGCGAGAAAAAAGCCCCTTAGAAGTTAAAGAAAACAGAAGAATCATCTGGAAATCTGTTTCCAGGATTCATCTGTAGTTTAATGAGAGTTGAAAGCCTCTTGATGGAGCTCAGTATCTCAGGGTTTGTGAGTGCTGTAACCAGCACAGTGTGGAGTTCAGGGCTGGCTGGCTACCCAGGCCCTGGTGGATTTTGCAATGCACCAAACTTGCCAGGTGATTACACTGTTTGGGGAGGAAGAGAGTCAGGGAATGTCAGTCTGAACTCTGTCTATTCTTAAGAAACACCATGGAGACATGCCTGGAGCGGGTTTGAGTCCAGCAGCCACTCTGCCCAAGGAAAGTGCCCAGCACAAGCCCTAATGACTCTGCTGATGGGCACTGACAGCTACAATGCTCCATGTGAGAGCTGCCCTGCCCTGAAAGTGCTTAGAGAAGAGAAGTGACAGCCAGCCACTCGCCCTTCCTTCTGATCATCCATTCCCGGGTGCTATCTCCTCATCCTTCAGCTGATGTTCCTGCTGTTTCTCCTGTAGCTGATCCGGAGGAGAAGCACCTGCAGTGTCTCACCTACCACGTGTCAGCGCCAGACAGCTGATTGTCACCCTACCCCTGGAACTGTCTAGACGCAGTGATGTGCTGTCAAATGCACAAAGTTAACAAAACGATAGGGGAGAATATTTTCCCCGTGAATCCTCTTTCAGCCATGATCTCAGAGGTTATTTGTGTCAGTGGCAAGTACAGCATTTTCAGATGAAGACACAATTGATGAATCAGCTCTGCCTCTTTAAGATGTTCTAGGGTTTGGTTTGTTGTTTTTTTTGTTTCTTTTTTTTTCAAAGTCCATCCCTGTCATCAGCTCAGGCTTACACAAATTCCCCAGGCACATGCAATGCTGTAGTTACAGGTAGTTTGCACTTATTTAACAGCTAATGTCAGTAGATAGTGGTCTCCTGCTGCTAGATAAAGCCAGAAGAAAATCTGTGACAATTTACACTCGGAGTACGTTTAAAAATTAAGGCTAGTGGTTTGGGGGGAAAAAAAATTAAAAAAAGAACATCAAAATCTCTTCTTATCTTGCTGCCCAGCAAAAGGGTGAGGAGCAGAGTGAGAGAATTATCCCAGCACCATTTATGATCCAGATAGATAGACAGATTGTCCTCATCAATGAATCTCACCATTCTCCTCTCTTGCTTTTTGCCCTTTTCTGAGTACAAAGACTTACTGGCGTCTGATATGGCTCAAGTCTGTGACATGACCCAACTGCAGCCTCAGCTGCTGGTGGGGCTGCCAGGTCCCTCAGAGAATGCTTTACGTGGAAGATCTCCGTGTTCCGAGCCAGGAGCTGCACTGCATGGCCGCTGTCTGTGGCAAGAACAAAGCCTGGAGGAGGAACATCAGGGGAACAGTGCCAACCTCATTCCCATGCAAAAATATTTGTAACATGGTTTTGCTCTATAATATATACCAAAAAAAAAAAAAAAGCATTTGTGGGATTTATAGGCTAGGCCTGTGCTAGCTTTTGAGAGTGCCTTGAGGCTACCTCCAGCACCAAATCCTAGCAGACAGATGGTTGGATGCACTTCACCAAATGTTAGAAGTTAGACATCAAAGTCTAAGTTACTCATCCTAAAGTTTCTAAAGGACAGTTCATCTGGCCTGTTTTAGAGATTGTTTTAGGGTGAGATGAATAATAATAGGAATTCCCTGTATTTTTCTGCATTGGCTATAAATATAGCCTCTTAACTTTTAGATACCTCAGACTGCTTCAAGTCTGCAAGCCTGGCTCTGGACACAGAGCAGAGCATGAAGGGTCTAACCTGCAGGGTCTAAAGCTGGAACCAGGTCTGAGGCTGGCCAGAGCAGCCTCATTTTCCCCCTCCTGCAGCAGTGTGAGCAGACCAGCAGATCGTGGTGTAGGGACGCAGCCAGCACGGAACCAGCAACACCCAGACAGAGTCAGACTTCCCGCTTTCCAAACAGGGCAGGCGTGTGCAAAAGCTTGCTGCAAATAGTCCCTGGCCTGACCTACATCCCAAACCATGCCCAAAACTTGTTTGCAAAGAGCAGCTGGCCCAGGGCCCAGCCTTTTCCAGGACTGCAGCAATCAGAGAGCATGGACAGCAGAGCAGACTGTGTTGGACTTTCTCATCTGCATCTGCTTGGTGCTGGGACCAGGCTGAGATGTCCCCAGGCTTTGGCATCCTGTCCTGCTGCACAGCAGACCTGACATCCTTCTTGGAGCCACTTGGAATTACCCTTCTGTAGGGTAATACCTATACCAGGCAACAGGCTGGGGTGCAGAGTTGGGGGTTTTGGTGTTTCTGAAGGTTTCAAGCACGGGTCTGTTTGTCAGGTTTGGGACTTTTGTTGTGTTTTGATTTTTTTAATGTACTGAGAAAAAACCTTGCTGTCCCAAGCATCCTCAGCACAATCACAAGATGAAGCCTCAGTTCTCCAAAGACAGGCATGATAAACTCAAGAGTTAAAATACAAATCTGTTGAGTACCAGAATTTCTACCTGGCGTGTAAATCTCTGGTGTAACACCATAGTGCCCAGCATAGCTGTATGACAAGGTCAGGACAGGGATTGATCTGGGAGCTCTGGAATTCCCTTCCTTGCTGATCTTGCACAACGTCACTTCTTGCCAGCTGTTGCCTTTGCCTCCTGTTCCTCATCCTGTGAGTTTTTAAACAGCTTTTTAGATTATTGTACATCTGCATTTCAGTGTGTTCAGGAAGAGAAGACTAGAAAACTTCAGTAACATTTTTTTCACCTTTTGGTTTTCTTCTTTTTTTTTTCAATATTTGTGCAGTTTAATATCTACATGTCAGGTGTTCTCCTGTAGGGGTCCTGTGAAAGAATTTCTGATTATTTTGCTGCCCTTCATGTCAGTGGACAGCCATCCCTCTGTGCCAGCTTTGTCACTGACAGCAGCTCCATCCTGCACGGGAGGAAGGAGCTGGTGTGTGGCTGCATCTCACACAGACCCCCCTTCGCAAAGAGCCAGTAATTGTTAAATAAATTATATGCTTTATTGTCCGCATGTTAATAACGCTAATCCCACCTCCAGCTACCACGTTTAGAAATGTGATTAGGGAGGATTATACCTCACCTAATGCCTAATCAGTTGTCTGTTCCTGGCTGGCCTTTTATTTCCACACACGCAACACAAGGGATCTAATCAAACATCTTGCACGCACGGAAAATGCCGAGCGAGTTAAAAATCAGTTGAGTGAGAGCAGGTAACAGCCAGAAACCAGACGGGACTGAAACACTGAAACATCACCCACTGTGGTTACAGCTCTGGGCAGCACCCAAACTCACACCCTGAGCGTTTGTTCAGGCTGATGGAAAACCCAAAGGGCTGGAGGTAGATCTCCACCAGACTGGTTTTCTGGTGTTTTTATTTTTTGGAGTTGTTGGGGTTTTTTTGACAAAATGTGGTTGGCTTTTTCCCCTCCTCTTACAATTCTTGGTGTTATTTTACTTTACATAGGAAAACATGGATGCCTTTTCCAGCAGTACTAATGAGCAGGCTGAGTGCCACATTTCAGAGGCTGCCTAAACACTGTCCCTCAGAGCTGGTCCCTGAGTGCTGCTCCTTGCTCCCTCTCTTGATGTGAGTTGCCAGGATGTGGCAGTGAACATGAAGTGACATCCTGCTGTCCCACAGTAAAAAGCTGGGACACTTTCGGAAGTTGAAGTTTCCACAGGTGAAACTTCAGTGAGCAGAGTCACAGGGTGGGATGCCTTTCCTCCTTGACTGTGCAACCTGAAATCACAATCTACTCTACCTTACCGAGGATTCACATCACACAAGCACCCAGAAATAATCACTTCTTCCCCTAACAAAGACAAAAAAGGGCAGACAGGCAGCACCTCTTGGAGTTCTTGGTATTTTAACACCAAGAGAAATGGCTAAGTGGGAACCAGTAGGGTCTAGAAACCCCCTTCCAAAAAGATGAAGGACCAAAAAAACCTTCCCTACCATAAGTTGGTATAACCCTGTAAGCACTATGGGAACCACCCCAGTTATCCAGCTGAGGTTCAGCTCCCCTTTCTTGGAGCACCAGCTCTGTCTGCTTTCTCCTTCCTTTGACACATCCCCACACCCAGAGCAGCTCATGGGCAGGCAGAGCCAAAGGGACCCAGCAACTGGGGACAGGGGTCAGAACTCACCTCTGGTAGCTGCAATCCGAGAAAGAAAGAAAGCTTTTCCAGTCTGTGTACTTGCTGTGTACTGGGAACTGCAACAGCACAAGGACGTGGAGCTGCTGGAGCCAGTGCAGAGGAGGCCACGGAGCTGCTGCCAGGGCTGGAGCCCCTCTGCTCTGGAGCCAGCCCGGCACAGCTGGGGCTGCTCACCTGCACAAGAGAAGGCTCCAGGGAGAGCTCAGAGCCCCTGCCAGGGCCTGAAGGGGCTCCAGGAGAGCTGCACAGGGACTGGGGACAAGGCATGCAGGGACAGCACACAGGGAATGGCTTCCAGTGCCAGAGGGCAGGGACAGATGGGATATTGGGAAGGAATTGCTGTCTGTGAGGGTGGGCAGGCCCTGGCACAGGGTGCCCAGAGCAGCTGTGGCTGTCCCTGGATCCCTGGCAGTGCCCAAGGGCAGGTTGGATGGGGCTTGGAGCAGCCTGGGACAGTGGAAGGTGTCCCTGCCCATTTAGAATGAGATGATCTTTTAGGTCCCTGCCAACTCAACCCAGTCTATGATTATACAGATCTGTTAAAATTAAATTTTCAAGTGGTTTCACATTGTTGGCACTTTTTGTTTCAATAAAGTCAGTTCTCTTTTGCTTTTAGCTCATAATTACAACACCGTGCTGAGATCTGAAATGCTGGGGGCCTTGTGGAACCTTGGTGCTGTTGGTTTGTCTACAGTGTTTATTATCAGGAAAACCAGGGAGTATGTTCAGGGGAGAAGAAAGGAACAAATATTTGGCAGAGAACTGAAATTATGTCCTGAATATCAACACAGATGCAAATCAAAGCATGATCGTAGAGACATACCCAAGGATTTAGCAATTCTGGATTAGAAAGAGGATTTCAACCGTGTATTTCAAATCTCTAATCTCGAGTGAGCAAGTAATCTAAATCCACCTAATAATAATGAATGAAATTATAGCTTGGCTAAGTAATTACTCCTTTTTTTTTTCTTTCATATTCAGAATAAATATATTTCATGAGCTTTCATTGGAGCATGGCTTTACATTGTAGTGATTTTAAATATTAAATGTTAAATGTGTTTTCTTGGTTGACTGAAACCAAACTTTCTCCCTATTTTTGGTTTACAGTGTTGAAAAAACTGCACTGTACAGCCTGGTGCTAATGTAACCCCAGCTGCTCCCTTACTAAACCTCTGTCTGTGAATTTGCCAGCTTGACTGCTTCAGAGAATTCCAGGTGGGGATTAGGTTTTGAAAGGACACAGATGAGTTGTGGCAGAGGCTGTAGCAGCCACCTTTCTGATGGGCACCTTGAAATCTGATCTTACACAGTGCCAAGATGCTGTTAAAGCCTTTTTAACAGGGCAGCACTTGAGAATGCCATCTGAGGAGCAATTCAGCACAGTGAAAGTGGAAGATGCTTTGCTGGAGGCTCAGCACGAGGCTGAGCTTGCTTGTGCCTGGACACAAAGGTAGACTAAGTTTTGGAGTCATCAGAGGAAAGGGAATATCTGAAGATGCCCGTTCCCTGGGAGTGTTCCAGGCCAGGTAGGACAGGGCTTGGAGCAACCTGGTCTAGTGGAACATGTCCCTGCCTATGGCAGGAGCGTGGAATGAGATTATCTCCAAGGTCCCTTCCAGCCAAACCGTTCTGTGATCCTGTGGAGAGGTGCACGGGGTTCACAGGGGGTTTGCTGCAGCCCCCCAGCACAGTGTGGCACCTTGTCAGCCAGTGGTGTCAGGGGCCACAGCTCTGCCTGCCACTCAGTGCAGTCCCACAGCACAGATGGGCTCAGCCCTCCTGCTGTCCCCAACGGGGTCTTGAAGAGCCTTGGGTGGCTCTGGATGGCTTGGAGGGAGCAAGTGGCAGCATCTGGGGGGCTTCCCCCTGGCTGAGGGGCAGAGAGAGGCAGTGTCAGAAAGACACTGATCCAAGCCTTGCCAGGGAGGGCAGCAGCCTGAGCCTGCACTCACTGCATTTGGGTTTAAGCTGTGATTTGTCTCATAAGTGATTCCAGTGTTAGGGAGGAAAGAAGAACCTGTATCCCCAGGGAGTGGTGACTCAAGGGCTGTGCCTGTGGCCTGGTGCCTCCTGTGAGCTGGGGAATCATGGAGTGGCTTGGGTTGGAAGGGACCTTAAACATGACCTAGTTCCAACCCCCTGCCATGGGCAGGGACAGCTCTCACCAGACCAGGTCACTCAGAGCCCCACCCAAACTGGCTTTGAACACTTCCAGGGATCCAGGGGTAGCCACAGCTCCCCTGGGCAACCTGTGCCATGGTCTCACCACCCTCACAGGGAGGAATTCCTTCCCAATATCCAATCTTACCCTGCCCTCTGTCAGTTGGCAAGCATTCCCCCTTGCCCTGTCACTACATGCTTTAGTAAAAAGTGCCACTGCACCAAAATCTAATTCTGCAGTAAGCTGGCACACTCACCCTACCCCAAGCCTGAAGCCTCTGTGCAAACCACAGCCTGCTCAGATGAAAAAAAGAGAGGTGTTCACCTTTTCCCTGTGATGATCCACCTCTCCCCAAGCCCCCCAACCTGACCCCTCCCCAGCTGCAGGCAGGCTCCAAACCGGGAGCCCACGGGAGCACGGATGGGTCAGACCCTGCCCAGACCTTGCTCCAGCTGCCACATCCCCCAGAGGGCTCAGAAAGCAATGACCCACCATTCTCTATCCAACATGAGGCAGTCTTGGCTGTTCTGGTAGCCAAGGAGGGGTAAGTTTTGAAGGCTAGAGTCAATGGGAATTAAAAATACTGGGAGAAAAAGTGAGGAAGGGGAGGCAAACAGCATGGATGAGGTTAGCAGATTTGGGAGACAGCACAGTTAAAAGTTTGGTGTTCAGGCCCTGACACATGTAAACCTTTTGCCTCAAAGCTGCTTCACCAGGACACCAGTGAATCCTCCCGGAGGAGCCAGTGCCCTCATATTCCAATCTTCCCAAGAAGATGGCTTTTAAGGCCACATCCAGGAGGGCAGGAGAAGCTGAGGGCTAACACTCTTCAGCAGCTGCTAAATTACCTCTCCAGTCACAGAAATTTCCAGCACAGGGACCATCTCACCAGCTGCCTGACAGCTCTCAACACCAGGCAAGAGGAAAAGCTTCCAACTTTGGTCACTTCTGCCAGTGAAAACTGCTCCCCCAGCAGCCTCCAGCTCTGTCTGCTGGTGACTGATCCACAGGTGGCTTTTTAGCTATCATACTTTTTTTTAACTCCTCTCTGCCTTTGCAGGAGACAAAAATTCAGCTGCTGGATGAATGCTGACCAGCAAATTTGAGAAAGTGTGTGGCAGGGGTGGGGAGGGCAACACACTTGTGCCTTCCTTGTACCTGCAAGGAAGGAAAGCAACACCAGTACACTTGTACTTTTAAAGGAAAAAACTTAGAAAACAGTGAGATTCCTTTCCCCCACCATTATTTGTGTTTTGATTCAGCTGTCTTGGATGTGAGGATGGGTGTTAGAGGCAGGGACCTTTGAGGGCTTCAGGACACAGCTCAGGCTTGACCAGAGCACAGGCAACCCACAGCAAGCAGCACAGGGGCCACACCTAGGGCTACCAGAGCACTGCCAAATCAGGCAGCTGAATCCCCTTTTAGGTATCCACATCCAAAATCCAAGCCCTAAGTATTAATTTTCAGGCAGTGTTGATGTTTGTCATAATCTGTCAGACTCTGGCCAAACCACCCAAGTCACTGCAGTGGCATCATTCCCACTGCCCCCTCCACACTCAGCACTTGTGCTTTATCCAGCTTGGGTTTCTCCTGCCATCCCATGGCCTGCTCACTCCATGATCCCGCTGCTGCTTTTTGCTTTCAGTGACTCTGAAAAACTTTTGCTTTCAGTGACTCTGAAAAACACATCTATTCCCTGCAATTGCCCACCCACCCACTCTGTGTGCTCCAAAAGGACTTCTGCCCCAGCTGGGTGGTACAGAGGACACTACAGCAGCTGGGACGTGCTGGTGACCTCCCTGCAGACTCTAAGGTCTGGGTACCCAGCCTTCAACTTGCATTCTTTAATCTTGCAGAAGCAGATTAGGCCTCCAAGATGTCCTTCTCCCCTCACTCAGTCCCTTCTTGTAGCCTTGGTTTGATATCAGACTCCTCTGTTCTGCAGAAGCAGCAACCCTGGTGTCACAAAAAGGGGGCCACTCCAAGGCTGAAGCCTGTTTCTCAGTTGGTTAAAACAGATAGATTTTTCTCCCAAGACATAACAGTTTCCACTGAGGATGCCAGTGTCCCCCACAAGTGTCCTTTCTTGGACTAGAAGAGAACTATGCAAGGGCATTGCTATTCGTCTGGCCATGTGTTTTACCTTCTCACTAATGAAAACCATCCCTGTTTTTCCTCTCAGAAGCTGACGGGCTCCCATCCCAGCTCGTCTTTGATTTCTCTGTCTCTGCCTCCTACCTACCCTCCTCGTTGTGAAGGGAGGGATCATCCAAGGGACACCAATGTGTGCTTCACTGAGAGCCCTCCAGCTCTGCTCCAGAGCACAGGCAGACCAGACTGATAAACTGATATGCACCATCCATCTCCAAGGAAAAGGCTTCCAAACCCATCCAGCTCCCATCCTGGGACATGGGCCAGGCTGTGCAGGCTCTCAGGGAGCTGGGCAAGCAGCTGTGCCCACCCCAGACACAGAACAAGCCTCAACAACAGCTCTACTGTCTTCGGGAAAAAACAGGTTTTCTTTTCCTGGGGCACAAATACTAATAATATTTCAGCAGTTCAACTTGATCATCCTTGTGGGTCTCTTCCAACTCAGGATATTCCGTGATTCTAACACTCATCAGGAGCCCATAGCCTGGGGAAAAGTCACTTTGGGAAAGAAACTACAGCTTTCTAGTAAAGTTTGGGAGGGTTTTAGTCCCTGATGCTCAGGGTGTCTTTCTAAAACCTTCTCCTCCAGCTCAGCTAGGAGCTGTGGGTTTGACACACAACCCCTGTCCTGGCAGAGGATTTGATGAGCCACCAAAGCTATTGAAAATCCCTCTGTAGCCAATTGTGTGTTTGATTGGGCATTAGATATTTGTCCTAGGACAGAATGGGTTATCCCTTGGGCAAACCTCTCACCACCACACACAGAACTAACCTGGATGCCAAGGGCACCCTACGCAGAGAAATTCCATGTTTTGTGTTACAGGAGTTTGAAGAGATGATTACAATGATGGTAAAATCATAAAACCTTTGCGACAAACAAGGATTGTGGCTCAACCTTGCTCCCTGGACATGGAAGGAAGCAAACCCAGACTTTCAAATTTCAAGGTTCTGGCGAATTTGCGACATAAATTATTCATTGTCCTAAACAAAGTAATTCCCTTATCTAACTCATCTCTACTTGCTGGAGCAATAAACATGGCTGTAATTAATTCTGGTGCAGAAGAGCCAATAAAATGAATTATGTCCCAGAAACCTTTCTTCTGCATCCTATTTTAAGACCAGTAACAAAAACACATTGCCAGAAGCTTCTTTCAGACAGACCATCATGAATTATGAAGACACTGGAAGACAACGTGCAGATCTTCTCAGGTCTGAATCCTGCACCAGCAGAGACAGCAGCAGCTCTGTCCTCTTGCCTTGACTGAGCTCAGGCTTGCATGGGCAGGGAGGGACACCTTCCACTGTCCCAGGCTGCTCCAAGCCCCGTCCAGCCTGGCCTTGGGCACTGCCAGGGATCCAGGGGCAGCCACAGCTGCTCTGGGCACCCTGTGCCAGGGCCTGCCCACCCTCACAGACAGCAATTCCTTCCCAATATCCCATCTGTCCCTGCCCTCTGGCACTGGAAGCCATTCCCTGTGTGCTGTCCCTGCATGCCTTGTCCCCAGTCCCTGTGCAGCTCTCCTGGAGCCCCTTCAGGCCCTGGCAGGGGCTCTGAGCTCTCCCTGGAGCCTTCTCTTGTGCAGGTGAGCAGCCCCAGCTGTGCCAGGCTGGCTCCAGAGCAGAGGGGCTCCAGCCCTGGCAGCAGCTCCGTGGCCTCCTCTGGACTGGTTCCAGTGGATTTAAGGCCACAGCAAGACTCGTTCCTCCTTATACTCAAAATTCCCCATCTCTTCCTGAGCAAGCAGCTCCTCACTTTTCCCCCGGGATGAGCCTGTACCTGCTCTCCCGACACTGAAATCAGCTCCCCAGTCCCTCCCTCCCCTTCTCCCCTCACAAATCCCTCCACATCCTCGGAGCCATAACAGGAACCAGCATCCCAAACAATACAGCTAATACAGCCTCTCACACCAGGCTCCCTCATCAAGGCACAGCAGAGTCCCAGATTAAGTGATAAGCCCCACCACAGCCCACAAAGATGGATAAAGTCACCATTTCCATTTTACAAATAGAGGAGCTAAGGCAGGAAGATTAGCTGCCTTCCCTCAAGGAGCCTCAGACCTGGACTCAAATTAAATGAGTTTCTCTCTAAGCAGGGAGATGGCTCAGGTTACAGCTGTGGGCTGTAAACCACAGAGTGCCTGGTACAGGCTGATGGGAGAGAACACATGATAGTTTATTAAATGTAATGAGGCTTAGGTCCCCAGTTTTGTTTGATGCCAATACCCTAATTTGTCCAGATAAATTGAATTTTCAGAGCAAAAAGTGTCTTTTCAAGCATTTTCACCGACCTCTTGCATCATGCTGTACCTCTCTCTCACCTGTACCTGTCTGAGCTACCAAGGATGCAGGAAAAACCACATTCACCCCACAGCATGGCTTGAGGATGGTGCAGATCCCACCCTCCTCTCTCCCTGTGCTGTGGGATTGCCAGCACAGCCAAACAACCCCAAGCTATTTGGCCTGAACCTGTGGATCTTCAGCTGGTGGTGCCCCTTATCAGCCCTTCATCCAGCACATGAGAGCTCTGGGTGCATCCACAGCCTCCTGCCTCTCTAATCTGCTGTTCCATACGGAGAATGTGTCCATGCTGTATCCCATCCTGGGTGTTTAAATGCGCTGGGATCTCCAGTGGTGACTGGTGAAAGCTTGGAATGCTGGGGGCAAGGGACTGATAGGCAAAGTGGACAGGGCATGAGAAGGGACATACTCCCCTCCTGCCCCTGGAGAGCAGCCAAAGTGTGGTTATGTGACCCATTCCAGACGTTTAACTGGGCAGGGATTGCTCTCCCCGTAGCTGCAGGAGGGGCTGGAACACCGGCGTCCCTTTGCTGTCTGACCTGGATGAGCTGAAACCCTTCCCTCCATCCACCCAGGCAGGCCGTGCTCCCAACGAGCAGCAACACCCAGCACCCTCTGATTCCCACCGTGACGTTTTTCCAGGCTCGTTTGTGTCCCGAAAATCCCCTTCATGCTACATTTCGGAAGTGCAGCCTGCTGCCGAGCTGCTTTAGGGAAACACATTGCGAAGTGTCAGTGGTGCCCTCCTACACCCTGTTAGCACCCTCCTGCTCAGAATTTGGCTGCTTCGTACCAGGGACCCACTGCAGACGGTCCGTGGTCCCTTCAGCAATCCCTTAACACCGTGCATTGCCCTTGGCAGTGGGCACGGCCACCCTCACCCCGTTCCGAGTCTCAGAATCGCCGGGCATCCTTCCCAGCCGCCTGGCTCCCCTGCCTAAATCCGACCCGCTCCCACGTGCTGGGCTGTCCCTTTTCCTCCCTGGAGCCCCCCCCGGCGAGGATGGACCATATGGCCGGGCATATGGGGCCTTAAGGCAGCAGCTGGCACCGCCCGGCGCGGGATTTCGCACGGCCGCAAACAAGGGACCCGCGCGGGACGCGGCCACATCCCGGGCTCGGGACACCCCTGCCCCATCAGGGGGGTTGGTGGCAGTGTCTGCAGCCCCTCCCTGCCGCTGGGATTCACTCTGATGCTGCTGCTGGAGGAGTTTCCTTCCTCAGTGGCGTTTGGAGCGATCCTCGTGTTTCATTTTCCCTCACTGCTGCACAGCTGGTTCGGAGCATCACCAGGGACGTGGGCATTTACCTCTGGCGGTGGGGATTTTTCAGGGGCGGGTGTTGGCAGAGGCTCCTGCACGCTCGGAGACAAAGCTCCCCCGGAGCTGTCCCGAGCCAGCCGCAGCCGTGCCCGTCCCGCCGGCTCCTCTCGGCGCGGGCTCCTCCCGGGTAAAAACGCCCTCTCTTGGTTACCGTCCTTTCCCTCTCAGCGCCGAATTTCACCCTCACCAGCTGCATGGTGATGTGTGCAGTGCCCTGCTGAATCAGACAGGGATGCTGGAGACAAGGAGATGGGTTTTCCTGGGAGTATTCCTTCCTAACATTCAATTTAACACGCGGATGAAGGCACTGCCAAGGCCCGGCACTCCCCAGGGGTGATTTGCACCTCTGTAAAGGGTAGGCTAGCAGCACACACACAGATACCCAGTGTGCTGCAAGGGCACTGTGAATAAATCTCTGTGCCTCGCCATGCCTCAGTTTCCCCTCCCAAAGGAGAAATTCTGTGTGTTCTATATAAAATCTGGTAAGAATAACAGCTAAATGCATATTAGATGTCTGTAACTCTGTGAATGCGTTCACTTATATTAGGGTTGTTGAATCCATCTGAAAGTATATATGTATGTACACACACACACACACACACACACACACACACACATATATATATAATTCAGCTTGGCTGTTTTTACTCCAGGGAAAAAGCATCCCAAGTGCTTGGAGCTACAAATCTCTGTCACAGGCTGACCTGATTGAACATGAAGAGCACCAGGCAGCTGCATGAGGAGCTCATCTGCATCTGGACTGCTGCTCCAGCAGTGATGATTGCCCCTAGCTCACAGAATTGCAGAATTATTTAGGTGGGAAGAGTCACTAAGATCATCAGATCCAACCATTCCCCCAGCACTGCCAAGTCCACCACACCCAGGCCCCCTGGTGCCACATCTAGACATCTTTCAAATCTCTTAAATCCCAGGGGTGGGGACTCCACCACTGCCCCAGGCAGCTGTGCCAGGGCTGGACACCCCTTTCACGAAGGAATTTTTCCCCATATCCAACCTAAACCTGCCTTGGCACAATTTAAGGCCATTTCCTCTTATGACTTGGGAGCCGACCCCCCGGCTGTCCCCTCCTGGCAGGGACTTGTGCAGAGCCACAAGGTCCCCCCTGAGCCTCCTTTTCTCCAGGCTCAGCCCCTTCCCAGCTCCCTCAGCCACTCCTGGGGCTCCAGCCCCTTCCCAGCTCCGTTCCCTGCCCTGGACACGCTCCAGCCCCTCGGTGTCTCTCTTGTCCTGAGGGCCCAGAGCTGTCCCCAGCACTGGAGGTTTTTCCTCACTGTCTCTCCATGGGAGATTTTCTTCCACCTCCCTCAGAGCTTCTGTTCACTCTTTGCTTTTCTCATCCAGCTCCTGTGTTTAAATTTTGGGGTGCCACAGCCGGGCTCACACCCCTGCAGCAACACCCAGAGCAAACCACTGCTCACCTTCACTTCAGCCAAGGACCTTGTCTCAGAAAGGCTGTGAAGACTTTGCATTTCCAACTGATTTTCCAATGAATAGATCATCAAGACCTCCAGAAAAATGTCTGCCTAAAAAAAGCTGCGTAAATGTAAAAGCTGCCTAAATGAGAACCCCATTTCTGAGAACTCAAAGGTGAAGCCTTAAATATTTCCCCAACGATGCAAAACTCCAGCTAACACTGCAGAAGTTGGTCCCACTGAGACAACCCTGTCCTGTTCACTATGGAAACAGAGTTAACAGCTACACCTTAAAGACAGGCAGCTTTACAGCCACCCCAATGAGGATTTGCCAGAGGTTACCCAAGAGCAGAGGAAGGTTTTAGCTGACAGACAGGGTCTGTCCTTAAAAACCTCAGCCCCTGCCTGGTCTGGCTTTGCATCTCCTGCCTGCAAATTGGCTGCCTGAATTTCAGATGACCCCTGAGGCTCGAGGCACTGCATGAACTATTAGGAAGCCCGATCGGATTTGTGACATCTCAGTCAGTGTCATCTCTGCAGAAAGAAGGAAATAAAATTAAACTTTGGGGGCTGTAGCTCAGCGCTGCTGTTTGGCTTCTTCCTTGGTATTTGCATTTATGGCTTTTAGTCTCAGTTCCTAAGGAAATGAGCTTTATAGAATTGCATAAGATTTACATTTGAAACCCCTACTTGCCCGAACTGAGCAAAATTTTTAATGGTTCCATGAGGGGAAGTGGGAAATATCAGCTGAGGCCACACTGGGCATCAGAGGGTCTAGTCCTGGCTTACCCTTCAGGAATAATTCCCTAAAAAATCAGTGTTCCTGTGAGGCCACCAATAATTGTGGCACATTCCCAGCCTCACTGGCCTTATTACTTGGTGGTGGTTAATTGAGGTGTAAAAACCTCCTAAGGATCATAGAATCCTGTCGGTTGGAAAAGACCTTTAAAATCATCAAGTCCAGCCATTAAACTCCCCCTGGATGTGGCCGAGGTTTGCATTTCCCCTTCCTGGCAAGTAGAGGTGGCTGGGTGAGCCGGGGGGTGATGGAGGCTCCTGCACGCCCTGGCGCTGCTGCTGAGATGCCCAGAGCAGCTCCAGATGCGTGTCCCAGCTCCAGATGCGTGTCGCAGCCCTGTGCTGTCCCCGGCGCCGCCAGGCCACCACACGAGGGCAGCCCAAGTCCGAGCGTGCCGGGAGCGGAGCGAGCCGATGTGCCGGAACGGGGAAAACACAACCCCGACAATTGTACTTACGTATAGACCATTTATTTGCCCCGCACAAAATTCCACTCGGTCATCACCAGAGGCTGTTTCTCAGCCCCTGCACCCTCGCGGTGACAGCCCAGATGTCACATGAAGGGTCACCCTGGAGGGCCACCACAAAATGCTCCATCCCCACTGCTCACCATCATTTGATGGCAGAATCATTTTTGTTGGAAAAGACCTCCGAGATCACCAAATCCCGCCACTAATGTGAAGCTGAAATGCGAATTCCCCAGCCTCAGGGCAGCGCTAAGGACACACGACAGGCTCACTGCTTCGGGTAACAGTTTATTTTCTCCAGGGGTGTAAGATGTGCAGCAGGTACGTGTACAGGACCGCCAAGAGTCGCAACCAAACAAGAGACTGGAACAAAGAAACCTAAACAGAATCCTGCCCTACAGCAAATAGTGCAAGTCATGTAAAACATTGGTTCAACGTAGGAAAACACGGGGGAAAAAGGTATTTCCAAGCCACAGGTATTTTTCTGTCCCTCTGCTGGAGATCCCAGAGGTGGGGCTGGGAGGTGGGATGGGGATGAGTTCACTCGGGCTCGGACTATAGAGGGTGTATCTTCTATGAGAAGGGATTTTTTCTCACTTCTTCCCTTTTTGTTTTTGGCTTGGAAAGAAACACAGGTGCACACAGTCAGAGGTACCAAAAGGCAATGCCAGATCTTAAAAACCCAGCCAGGGGTGACCTGCTGCCAAGCACAGCATTTTCTTAAAGCTAGATGGTTACAGCCTTGCTTCATGCACTCTCTCACCTTACAAGTTTCCTCTGCAACCACACAATATTCCAGCTTCAGGGCACCGTAAATAAAGCACTAATCCCTTCCAAAATGGATGGAAAAAGACAGGGGGCATAGCAGGTCCCAGGGGCCTGCAGGCAGAGCATGAGTGGAGCAGAGACTGGGCAGCATTTGCAGCCTCACTGGGTGCTGCCAGGAGTCCTGCTGACACATTCAAGCCTAAAACATTTTAGGCTTTGCAAAATTATTGTATATTTTTTTCCTGCAGGTGACTGCCAAGTGGAAAAGCCTCTCACTTCCCAAACTGCGGGCTCTTTCTTCCCTTCTTAAAACACAAATTTTTTTTTTTTCTGTATGTAATTTCCTTCTGCGCAACTGCAGGCAGAGGCTCATGCAATGCTCAGCTAAGGGTTCAGAGCCCAGAGAAAGGGTTTGCCCATCCAGCTCCCTGCCACTGGTGCCAGGAGATGCTCCCTTGGCAGCAACACCTGGCCCCAGCAAACGCAGCGTGCGCAGCCTCACCCCAGTGCTGTTCCCCCTCTGCAGCCTGGATGCTCCAGCAGGTAACAGCAGCTGTTCAGGAGCAAGCATGGAGCCATATGTTGTTGCTAACAAGCATTTACTGAAGCTGGTTTCTTCCCCTGATTCCCCTGTGTCTGATTAATGCACAGCTCCTCCGAGCAATCTTTATATTTTTTTTTCAACCTCCCCTTGCAAATCTATCTCTTCATTTTTTGTTGTTGTTGTTGTTGTGGCATTATAAGCAAACCAGAATGTGAGCATAAAATGGGGTTAAAAGCCACAAGAGCTGAAAAAAAAAGAAGTTAAAGGTGTATTTAAATAGCTAAAAAGTAATTCACAGAGTTTTCATTTTGTGGATTTTTTTGTGCTCAGAAACACACAGTTTGTGGGCTGACCCTGCCACGGTCCTGCAGGCTCCTAGCTCAAAGGAGCTGCTCAAACCAAAACCTGCTCTGGGAGGGGGATTGGTATTTGTTCCCAAGTCACATTTCTGGACTCTGCCTGCAGATCTGGACCCCTGCCCAAGCACCTGACGCTGTGGAGTCCTCCAAAGTGTGAAGGAAGGAAAATGACCTGTGGCTGTAAGAGCTTGGGATGTTTTCTGGGATTGCAGCAGGGTGTATGACCCATGAGCCCAAATCCCTGGTCCCCGGGTTTGGGATGCTTGACACGAGCCTTTATTTCCCATTGTGTTCCCAGCTAAAACAGACTGGGAACGAATCAAGCTGCCTGACCTGGGTCCCTGGGCTGTACCAGCATCCCATCCTCTTGGGAAAGGTTTATCCAGGGACTGTCCCATGAGCTGAGCAGAGAGGAGGGAGCGGTGCTGGCGGGAACATCCCTCCCCGTGGTTACCCTTATCTCAGGGAGCCTTGGGAAAGCACAGCACGCTGGTGGGTGGCAGAGAGGTGCCCAAAGGTGATTCATCCCAGCCCTGGGAGGTCCAGCGTAGGTGGGGTGAATCACCCTCCCTCAGCACCTCACACCTCCCTCCAGAGCCAGCATGGCTTCAGAGGAAGGTGGAAATCACGCTGCAGGTTGCAGGACAACACATAGGTGTCTCAGGTCCCACTGCTCCTACCTGGAGCTTATCTTCCAGGCTTTTGCACCTCATTCAAAAACAACAGAGGAATTCTGCAATTCCTGAGTGGCCTCATAAATTACAGGGCTCATGTTTGTGTAATTTGTGTTCATATAATCATAGAATCATCAGAAGATTTGAGATGAGAGGGACCTTTAAGGGTCATCTAGATCAACCCCCTGCCATGGGCAGGGACACCTTCCACTGTCCCAGGCTGCTCCAAGCCCCATCCAACCTGGCCTTGGACACTTCCAGGGATCCAGGGGCAGGGGATCCACCATCTCTTTGGGCAACTTGTTTCTGTGTTTTGCCACCCTCATTGTAAAAAATTTCTTCCTTCTATCTAGACTGAATCTCCTCTCTTTCAGTTTAAAACATCTCCTCTTGTTCTATCACAATAGGTCCTGCTAAAATGTTTCCCCCATCCTTCTCCTAAACTGCCTTCAGGCCCTGGCAGGGGCTCTGAGCTCTCCCTGGAGCCTTCTCTTGTGCAGGTGAGCAGCCCCAGCTGTGCCAGGCTGGCTCCAGAGCAGAGGGGCTCCAGCCCTGGCAGCAGCTCCGTGGCCTCCTCTGCACTGGCTCCAGCAGCTCCACGTCCTTGTGCTGTTGGAGCCAGGGCTGGGGCAGCTCTGCAGGTGGGCTCTCACCTGGGCACAGGGGCACAGGGGCAGAATCCCCCCTGCCCTGCTGCCCACGCTGCCCCTGCTGCAGCCAGGCTGCAGGAGCCAGGGTGAGAGGAACAAGAAGCCACCACAGCGTGAGCTGGGACAGAACTCGTGTCCCTCCATCCCGAGGTCTGGTGCTCATTACACCCGTCCTGGCTGGGAAACGGGAGCAGATCCCCAGGAAGGCACCTTCACACTCAGCTGAGCTCCCACGTGGATACCTGTGGCCTGGACTCACCACACAACATCAGAAGGGGAAGAAACAGGGTTTTCTCTAACCATCCCTCTACACCCCAAAAGATGCTCGCTGCCAGCACTCAGCTCCCTCCAGCCCTACCCAACCCAGCGCCAACGCGGGAAAATCAACCTTAACTCCATAATCATCATCAGCATCGCAATGCCAGCAGCCCCTCGGGCTGGAGCCCCTATCAGCTCCGTGTTTCATTAATAAGTGATTATTCTGGTTTTCCAAAAGGTGTCAGGCAAACATCCACACAGCTGAGGCCACACGGATGGCTGCGCTGGCAGCTCAGCAACCGTGGAGGCTTTGCCTTCTCACCGTGGCCACAGGCAAGAGAATCAAGTCCTGCTAATAATTTAAAAGCATCAATTAATACAGTTTAATAAATACATAAAATGATCTAGTCTCTTTTTTTCCCATCTGCTTTTTAGCATCAATCAAAGTTAAGGGTGATTGTCCCGTGAGTAACTAAGGCAAATTTGTTTGTGTACGTGTGTGTTCCTCTCTACTTTTTGTTTTGATTTTTTTTTCCATTGTTTTGTACATAAAGCAATCACATAAAAATAGTTATAAATAGAAAAATTGCAAAGGTTTATCCCCACTTAGACATATAGGAAAAAAAAAAAAAAAAGAACCCAACTGACCTAACAAACAAACCGAGACAGAAAAAACACCTTGCTTCAAGTCCTTGCAGATCATACAGTACTCAGCATCTTTGGATATTTTACAATGACTCCAAATTGTAGACAAAAAAACACCTGAAAGAACCAATCATCTGCAAAACGTCGCTTGTTTAAGAACTTGATGTGGATTAAAAAGAAAAAGTTTGATGCAGTTTTAAGAAGATTTCTTTTTCTTCTTACTTTCTTTTTTTCTCTCCATTGACTTTTGTTGCACATGGAGTCTTTATGCATTTCTTTTTGGAGGAGGAAGCCAAGTGTTGGGCAGTTCCTTGGGACCATTCTGCTGTGGGTGGTCTCAGAGCAGAAGTCCCTCACACCCTCCTGGGGGCTGTGGAACCTTTGACTCCCTGTGTCCCCCTCCTTGCCTCTGGTGGGGCAGGTTCTCATCCAGCCACCTCGTCACTGATGGAAAAACCAAAAACCCATGAACCCGCGGTCCTCGCGTTCCCTTCGATTTTGCTGACGTTGGAAGGCCATAGTGAAAAGAGAAATAAAACCCCCTAACTTGTAACATTTACATTTCCCAGCATTGGTTTCATGTAAAACAACCACTGCAACCCACCTCAGCCAGTGGTGGAACTGGGGTCTCACCATGTCTGCCTCCCACGGCTCGTCTAGGAGGAGCCAGGAGAGGCAGATGGCCACCAGAAGCCTTTATCCTTCAGAGTAGCTCACGGATTTGGAGCTGAAGGAGGTGGACAGGGCCATCCCAGCCAATCAGCCCCTTTTTTTGCCCCAAAAGAGTTACCAGATGGGGTGGCCAAGATGGGGTCTGCAGGGATGCTGGGGAGTCACCCCAAGCCTGTTGGTCACCATGGGTGACCTCCAGCTTGGAGTGCCCCATCATATGTCACCACCTTCTCTTTTGAACCAACTACAGTGAAGAAACAGCATTTCTACTTGCTTGCAAGTAGGCAATATCACCATCAAGACACCTTTAGTGAACTTCTTTTCCACAAAGATCCCTTGAGACAAGCAGCAGGGATATCTGCACACCTGATTTTTTCCCACCACCACTGCAGATTTGGGGACACGCGAGTGTTTTGTTAATTTTTTCTCATTGCTATCACATAAGAATTTGAGGGAATTAAGGACAGAACCCCAGATATTTCAGAATGGTCAGCGGCAGCGAATTCTGACTCTTTGGTTTGAAACGACTTTTTCATTTCAAAATTCCCACTGGTTAATTTTTTCAAAGCAAGGGTTTAATAAAAGCTCAGTATCGAAACGTTACTGATTCTTCCAAAACTTTTCCTTCACCTTTTCAAGCAACTGAAGTTAAAATACTCAAAATAGGCTTTGGTTCTCCTTTTGAAACTTTGAAATAGCTAAAGAACCAAAATAAGTAAAATCCCCCTTTTCCACCCAGCTTTGTGCTAGGTGTTCGATCTCCTTTTTTTTTTTTTTTTTTTTTTAAATGTTTTTAAGGTCCCAACTCATGCTGCAGATCAGGGCTTTCAGCAGCACTGTAAATCTGATATACTGCTGAGAAAGGCAGTGGCCAGTATCCTCCCTCTCTCCCTCTCCCAGTAAGGCTGCTGGACTTCCCCTTTATCCCTTGTAGAGTAAATATTGTTGCCAGACATGGGAATTAATTAAGAAAAAAAGAAAACAAAAACAGAAAGAAAACAGAAAAGTCCTTTTGACCAAAAGGGCCAAGGAATGCAACATGACAAACCCAAGTCTGGATGCTTGTCAGTGTCCAATGAGCTCCATGTGTGGGACAATAGGGAACATTTCCCACAGAAAAGCCATCTCATGGTGATGGCTGAGCCCTGGACTAAGGCAAGTGACATTTTCAGGGGTGTTGAAGAGAGCAGCAGTCCTGGCCTGGCTTTCCCAGATGGAGCCGTGAGTGGTGGGGTGGGACAGTGAGTGGCCCCAAAGCCAAGTCCAGAGTCTAAAGTGCCGGTGGCCACGGGGCACAGCACCTGCCCATCCCCTGCTCGCCCTAGGGATGGCCCCATGCCCCAGACCCCATGCCAGGCCACGGCAGTGAGAGGACAAAGAGCTTCTCGGGAACCTGATGGTGCAGAGGGGCAGGAGGGAGCCCCAGGGGAGCGGGCTGCCTTGCTGGGACGGGAGCAGACGCATGGTGGGACCGGGCGCGGGTCTAGTTGCTGGCCTCTGAGATGGGAGCCACGTGGCCGAGCCCCGCCAAGCCACTGAAGCCTGTGCTCCAAGGGTCGGGGAGAGGGAAGAAGGGCTGGGCAGCGAGGTTTTCATTGTGGCCCAGGGCGAAGGCAAAGATGCCCGCGTTCCTCTCCATGTCCATCTGGGCCCGCCTGAAGAGCTTCATCTGTGTTTCTTCGATTTGGCTCTCCAGCTCCTGCAGGCTGAAGGGCGTCTTGGCCCCGCTCAGGAAGTGCTTGGGGCTGGGGCCGGGAAGGCACATGGCCGTGCTGCTGAGGTGGCCGCTCATCTCCTCCAGCGTGGGCGGCATG
>VWZP01004263.1:121023-139905 GCA_013396995.1 Dicaeum eximium | reverse complement strand
AAAAGCAAAGCCTCTTCTATGGTGAACCCTTCAGGAAAAGGGAATATAAATCCCCCTGTGGCTGTGTTCCCCCAGCAGCATTCAAAAAAGCCCCCAAAAACCAGTGCAAAATTTGCAGTGGGTCCTTCCTACCTCTGCATACGACTTCTGGGAAACACATAAAACATCTTCCAGAGCACAGTCTGATTTATACTTGGAACAGGGCACCTTTAATGGCAGCAGGAGCGCGGGTGTAAATCTCCAGGCAC
The DNA here is from genome assembly GCA_013396995.1 of Dicaeum eximium. Classification (NCBI taxonomy): domain Eukaryota; kingdom Metazoa; phylum Chordata; class Aves; order Passeriformes; family Dicaeidae; genus Dicaeum; species Dicaeum eximium. The sequence continues at coordinate 139,657 of VWZP01004263.1, read as the reverse complement.
GGAAAAATCAGACGCACAGCCCCAGCCCTCTGGATCCACTCTGCTCTGAATGCCACTGAATAAAAATGAGGCTTTATGGTAAAAAAGGAGGCACATGTCCTTCTGCTGGATAGGAGAGATTTCTAAGGGTGCAGGGCTATAAATAATGATTCAAGCCAGTTTGCACGTGTCTTGTGCAGCCCATCATGAGATACTGAACAGGGATTGAGAGCACCACAAAAATGATCAGGAGGATGGAGCCCCTCTGCTCTGGAGCCAGCCTGGCACAGCTGGGGCTGCTCACCTGCACAAGAGAAGGCTCCAGGGAGAGCTCAGAGCCCCTGCCAGGGCCTGAAGGGGCTCCAGGAGAGCTGCACAGGGACTGGGGACAAGGCATGCAGGGACAGCACACAGGGAATGGCTTCCAGTGCCAGAGGGCAGGGACAGATGGGATATTGGGAAGGAATTGCTGTCTGTGAGGGTGGTGGAGCACTGTCACAGGTTTCCCACAGAACCTGTGGCTTCCCCATCCCTGGAAGTGTTCCAGGCCAGGTTGGACAGGGCTTGGAGCACCCTGGGGTGGTGGAAGGTGTCCCTGCCCATGGCAGGGGGTGGCACTGGATGAGCTTTAAAGGCCCTTCCAACCCAAACCACCACTTGATTCCAGGGAGATCCAGTGGGCTGAACTACAAGTGGAGGCTGTCGTGCCCTCTCATCCATCCCTGCTTCCCTGAACTGCAACCCAGCCCTGTTCACATGCACAGCCAGGCACTGGTTGTGTCACATGTCCCCCAGGATGTCCCCACCCCACCACCAGGCCACCTCACCCACAGAGGGAGGATGCACCCCCAAGCAGCCTCCTCTCCCTGCCCTGTGCAGGGGGGCCATGGGGACAGCTCCCCACGAATGGGGACAATGCCACACTCACTCTTCTGTCATGAGGGCAACACAACCCCAAGATCTTAACCCATCCTGACTCCAGAATAACACAAATAAAAATGAATATCCTCAGGAGCAGGCAGGGATGGGCAGTGAAGCTCATGGCTGCCTCCACAGCCCAGTTTAATAATTCTCACTGTTGCCAACTCCTGCTGTTCAGACAGGGTCTGCCCTGTCTGCAGAGCAGAAACACACCCCCAAGAACCCTGCTCAAGTCCTAAAATACCTTCTTTCTCCCTTGACCTTCACCAAGGGCAGACTCGACCTCTGCTCTTTAGGTGCATTTGAGTGTCAAGGCATTGGAGAAAGACCCATGTGAGAACAAAGAGGGAACTGCCTGTGGAAACACATGCTGAAATTAGAAAATGAAATAAACAGCCAGTCCTAAAAGAGAAAACTCCTGCCATAAAGTAGATTTTGAGGGAGGGGAAAAGGAAAGAAATGGTTGTGCACTGCCCTGCTTTGCTAAACAGGCAGATGGGACCTGTATTTCTCTTCTGAAACTTTAATGGAAGGATATGATTCTGCTGCAAGCATATTTTATATGCCTGGCGATTAAAGAGGAAGGAAAGGGCATAATTCATAGAATTGTGAAACACAGAGGATAGCTTTCTGGCTGCAGTGTTTCTTTATTTTCTTGTTATTCCTCTTATTCTTCCTTTTGCTCCCAGGCTTGTGAAAGGTGATGGATGGGCAGTGGTGGAGACAGAAATCTTCCTATTACATTCAAAGGGCAGGTACTGAATCAGCAGCCACAGTGGCTACATGAGCTGCACCTCCTCTGAACGAGCCTGAGACAAAAAAAAAAAAAAAAAAAGTGTTTCTGGGTGTCCTCAGCCTTTCTACAGTGCTTTCCAGCTCCTACAGCTACCTCACCTCTCTGCAGTTAGCAGGCTCCAGTCTTTCAAAAAAGAAATTTGAGCCTGGCTTGGTTCTTGATGTAGATGGGACCATGACATGACCAAGCTCTTGCCCCATCTGATCTTCCAGACCCTACATTTTTATGGACAACCTGCCAAGACCCTGGCATTTCCCATCCACCCCACCTCAGAGGAAGCAATTACCACCTGTGTTTGTCTGGAGAGACACCCTGTAGACAAAGACCTGGCGGCCAAGAAGGTGCCCAGAACTCCGTGGCATGTCCTTGCACTGAAGATGGCCAGGCACACACTCAGCTGAATGAGCAGAACTGGTGCCCAGAGGTCGAGGGAAGTGACCCTTCCCTTCCATCCATCACTTGTGAGACCACAGCTGGAGCACTGTGTCCAGTTTGGAGCCTCCAGAGAGACACTGCCATGGTGGAGGCACCAAGGTGGTCGGGGAGCTGGAGCACACGAGGTGAGAAGAGAGAGTTTTGTTCAGCCCAGAGAAGAGGGCACGAAGGGGGAATCTCATGTTTTTCATCTACCTAATGCAAAACTATGGAGAAGAAGGAGTCAGACTGTTCCCAGAGCACGAGAAGCCAGGGGGAGAAGTTTCAGCAAAGCAAGTTCATATCAGACGTAAGAAAAACATTTCTTAGTAAGAGGCCGGTCAAGCCTTGAACCATGAAGCCAGAGAAATGCTCGGATTTGTATCCCTGGAGATGCTCAAAACTCAACCACACAAAGTCATAAGCCTGACTGAGAGGTGGAAGTTGCATCAGGAGTTTTCAAAGGTTCTTTCCACCAAAACCATTCCCTGACTCTGTGCTCCACTGGTGCAGATGGGGAGCCAAGGCACAGAGCAGATGAAATAACCCAACCACAGCTATGCAGACAACCTGCACCTGAGACCACATCTCCACAGAGCAACCTAAAGCCCTACCCTCACTGCTTTTGAGTATAATAAACCCATCACCACAGTCATGTCTGTGTGTGCTGGGCTTTCTGGGGTCATCTGCTTCCCTGGTAGAAGGCTGAGCTTCCCCTGCTGCAAAATTCTTGGGATTTAGAATTTATTTTCAACTTCAGGGCCAATTCAGCAACTCATCCTTCTGCTAAGACTTGTCAGTGAAAGCCTCAGTGGCATGGCTGGTTTCTGTGCTGTGGAACCATGCCCACCAGGACTTGGACCAGGACTGTGCAGCCCATTTCACATCAGCCACCATCCAGCCCACACTTGGCAAAAGACTGAAGACAGTATCAGCCATGCCCGCATGACTCCTGGCACTGGGCCATTTTTCTCCAGCCCTCAGAGCAGCCAGGATATAAATCTTGCTCCTCTTGCACTGGTCTTTGCCGTGACAACACAATCACTTGGCTGCCCATGCCAGCTCCCATTGGGCGTTCGTCAGGGATGCGTCAGTGGAAAAATGAACTCTGTGCCCTGCTGAGGAGGGGGAGCAGCTCCCCACAAAGCCAACCACTGCTGCCCTTTCTCAGCTCACACCTTTGCTGCAGGAGGAGTGCAAGTCCTCGTGAGATCACTGTGAATATTTACCTCCACCAGGAGTAAAGCCATATTCCTCCCTCCTGGTGAATAAGCAGGAAGACCTTGCCCAGATAAAAGCAGGGTGAGAGCTTTTCTTCCCCTCCAATACCAGCACTCCCATGCCTAAATATCTCCATGAAATATGTGTGTGTGCATGTGTACACATCCTTTATTCAGAGCTGTATTTGCTCTTTAGAAAGACAAGGCAGATTGAAGCCAGAAAGAAGGAAGAAATTCTTTACACTGAGGGTGGTGAGGCCCTGGTACAGGGTACCCAGAGCAGCTGTGGCTGTCCCTGGATCTGTGGAAGTGTCCAAGGCCAGGCTGCACAGGGCTTGGAGCAACCTGGGACAGTGGAAGGTGTCCCTGACCACTGCAGGGGGTTGGACCAGATGAGCCTTGAAAGACCCTTTCAAACCAGTCTATGATTCTGTGACTGGTCAGCTGAGTCCTCCTATTCACCCCAGGAATGCTGCAACTCCTGGCAAAACAGAGAAAACCATTCCTTTAAGTTGTAAAACTGAGCCTCTCTAGCAATTCTTACGTATTACCTAAACGTTTGGGTTTTTTTTTCACTGTCTGAAACCTTTTTAATTGAATCATTCCTGACTCTGTGAATGGCAGAGTCTGGTCAGGGGATGCAGGACCCCACTGTGTGCTGGGCAGTGTGGGAATGTACAACCCCAACAACCACCTGTGGGGCAACCACGAGGCTGCAGAGAAATCAGTGGGGATGGATTTGATGTGGATTCAGCTCGGGAAGCTCACACAGTCACAAGGCCATAAGCAGGGGAGGGTGGAGACCTACTTCTGTCCAGAGAGAGGGAAGGGAGCCCATCCCCTGCTGAAAGCTGTGGGTGGACGTATTGCACTTGGCCAGCCAGCAGATTAAGGCAGGTCCCTTAATTGAACATTTCCCAATGGGAGGGAGACAAAAAAAAGCAATTGGAGGGGTGGAAAGAGCGCAGGTAAAACATCATCTGGAGAGAACAGGGTGGGCAGGAGTGGCTCCTCACAGAGAGGAGCGAGATGAAGGCTTGTGGGGCAGAGGAGGATGCTGGCTGCACCAGCCACTGCATGCTTCAAACACAGGGAACAGGCACCTGGAGCCATGGAGCAGGGTGGGAGAAGGTGAAGGAAGCAGGCAGGAGAGAAGATTACAGGAGCGCAAGGAACAACAAAGAGGAGGAAAATGGAGAAGGAAAAAAAATTATGCAGGGCCTTGAAGGTCAAAAGAGTCAACTTCAAAAGGATTCCTTAAAGACATGGAGCAAATGCCTTTATATTCAATTATTTCATTTCCACACAAATCTAAGCAGTGTATGAGGGGATGAGGGGGTGGAGGGGGGGATTGCCTCCCAACTCTCTCTTTGGCACAGAGGGAAGACAAAGTGGAAGGATGATAAGAGAAGTCTGGGACTCCTTGTTTTTCTAATGGATGAGACAGGGCTAGAATTGGCAAGACCCCCTTGCAAAGGATACAGAGTTAAGCAGAGGAGGCTTTTCAGGAGAAGAACAATGGGAATGAGCACGACTTATTCTTTCTGGAACTGAAAAATGTTAAAAATTGACTTGCTCAGCCTGAAACAAAATGTTTTCCTAAATTCCAGGCATCTGTTTAATCAAAAACACAGCAAATGTTGAGTTAAACAAATCATGCTGCCTGTGAGAGTCAAGACTTTCACTTTGTAGACGCTGAAATGAAACGCTTCCATTTTTTCACAATTCCACCATTAATCTGACAAAAATGACCCAGACGCAGAGCAGTTCTTTTGTCATCAAAACCTTCACTTTGTACTGAAATGTATTTAGCTGAATTATCTCTCCCTACTGTACTTAAGGAAGCTAAAGTGAAGTACAAAGCCAGAAGAGTCGGCTCCTCTATCCTGGGGCGTTCAACCCATCGGCGGAGTTAAAATCACTGACAAGCTATGGCAAGCTAATGTCAGTAAAATGGTACCCAACAGGAGGTTTGAAGCCAGCACAGTGAGCTCTACAATAAGTTCCAGTCCTTTAAACACCATGCTTAAGTAAAATATTACAGCAGGTCATGTTTTAAAGCAGACAGAATAGGTGATGAAATCACTGAGGACCCATGAGGATCCTCTTGGAGGAGAACAGAAATTCTGCCTTTTTCATCTCCCTGCCCTAATCACCACCACTTTCCTACCCAGTGACTGTGCTTCCTTCCACTCCACACCACTTTTTCCACATGCTCATCCAGCTTTGGATGGCAGCAGGGACTGTGTCACTGAGGCAAAGACACGATGCTGCTACATCAAGTATTTGCAGGGCCACCACAGGCCTAACAAGGTGGAAACTGCTCACACTGGGAAAAACACAGGAAGAAAGTGACTTGGTGATGGCCATGAGGCAAGTCAGTAGAGGAGCCAAGAGTGGAAATCTTGTCCTCCTGTTTTTGCCCACCTGTGTCCCAAGTGTTTAGTACTTTCCTCTGTTCAGCTTTGACCTTACGAGTTCTCTTAACCTTCTCCTGGCAGTTTCCTAATGGGCAAATAAATCTCTGGAGAGTATCTTAAATTCTTTTTTATCACAGACTGTATCAGTGTGATAATAAGATCAGCCTTCAGACTCCCCATTAAGTCACAGAAGGTGTGGTCATCAGTCATGCTTTTTCCAGACTTAATTGCCAGACAGACACTTTAAGTGGGAAGTCCACCTAATGAGCCCAATCATTAAAACATCCCTGGTTCCTATTTGAGATGGAAAATTATATTACCCTAATAAGGGGGTTGCATCTTTGCCCCCCTATTCAATCATGCAGCACAGGAAAGGTGAGACTTCCCTGCAAGTTTGCCTTGGATGTGTTTCATTTAAATACAGCCCCCTGCTTCGGGCAAGAAAAAGTGACAAAACTCTTCACAGAAGGGAAACTAGGTGGCTGGAGAAAGTGGCAGCAACCTAAAGGTGAGCAAAGGAGTCACCACTGATGGGCGTCACCACTGACACCAGGGATGCTCCTGAGAGCTGTCCAGGTGGAGACGGTGGAAGAGTCACCACAGTGGCTGTGCTGGGGTGGAGAAGATGTGACATCTCTGGGGTGTGTTTCTGCAAAAGGCCACACAGGCATGTATGAAGTGGGCTCTTAACTGTGACACCTCTGTCCTAAACAGTTTGAAAGAAATGGCTCCATTTGAAGAAAGAATGGGTTGTGTTGGCCACCTCCAGGACCTGCACCATGTGGGAGAAGCGGCTGGGCAGCTGCCAGGACTTTGGGAAACTGAGGTGGAACAGCTTCACTGATTCAAAAGCCCTCGCATGGGGCATCTCCAGACAAAGTGCCCAATACGGGGATCAGGCTGCAAGTCCTCTGCAAAGTGGTAATCCTCTCCTGCCCTGTCCACTTCTGACAGAAATACTTTCCCACTCCCCCATCTCCCACCCCTACTTGTGACAGAAAGCTTTGTCTATATAAGTGCTGTCTGGGAGCTCAGCCTAGGTAAGACCAGCTCAATCCCTGGTGGTCTTCAGCCACGCCAGATGCCTGTGGTTAGAAGCCATCGAGCCCGTGGAGGTGCCCCAGCTGGCCTGCTGCCATCCCAAAGCACCGATGGTGAGAGCTGCCCGTGAGGGAATCCCAGCGGGAAGCCTGGGCAAGCCTAAGTGAGGAGCTGCACATCCAGCGGCGGCTGTGCCAGGTGCTGGGAGCGCTGGTTCAGAGCGATCCCTAATAAAAACAAAAGAAGCACGGAAGGGCGTGTTGCTTTTGGGTAATAATACATCTTGGAGCTGCACGGTGAGGCAAAGACAGCGCCACACCCTAAGCCACCCCAAGGGTGTGGGCATTATACAATGGCTCGCCCACGCCCAGAGCCTCCGATGACAATTCACATCCAGCGCCGCGCGAGGATCGGCGAATGCCGCATCGCAAACCAGGAAACGACGGCTTTTTCCATCTGCGTGGAGGGGGAAAAAAACCAAACCAAAGATGTGTCCTAACAGGAACATCACCCCGGGCAGATCCGCACTGCCGCTGCACACGGTGTATTCTGCCCTTCCCCTAGAAGAGGCCGGCAAAGCCAGTGGTGTTCACATTTTGAGTTATATCAAGCATCAATTTTGGAGTTTTTTCATAATTTCCCTCCTAAAGAGGGAAAAAAACAAACAAACAAACCAACAAACAGAGATGATGGACCTATTTAAATGCATAATTACATTTTGATAACAACAAAGTCGTGCGAGGCACTTAATAGATAATAAAACGACAAGATCTCATCTCACCCAAGCTTATTTTCACAGCTGTAAATCTGCTTCTGGTAAAGTTGCCGGGAAAAGATTTTACTATTGAGTAATAATGGAAACAAAATAGCACTTATTAAAGGGAAATGGGAGCAAGAACTCATCAGATGTTGAAAGACAACAGAGAAAATCAGTTTGTTATTAGGAGACAGGAGAAGTGACACTGTTCTGTTGGTCTGAGATATCGGCAGCTAGATGTGTTGGTTATTAACAGCAATCCCACTTTTTTTTTCCTCTAAACCACAGTGCACTTGCTGTGATGCTCAGGAAAACAACAATTAAAGATGCAGCTCTGGGGTTGCACCTCCAGGAAAAGAAAAAAAAAAAAAGGCAGCAAAATGGAAGTGTCTCCAGATCTATTCCTAATCATTTCTGAAGTCAGGAAATCCAAGTTGTTTTTCCAACATAATTTAAGTTATGTTTTCCAACATAAATCCACCTGATCATTAAAAGGAAAAAAAAAAAGAAGATATTATGACTGTGATAAATCTATTTTCTGAGTGATCCCAGGAAAAAGGCAGCAGCTTTGAGTCTGTAGGAAGGATGGAGCTAGTAGAGTTACTGTGTACCTGCCTAAAAAAGGGAGGCTCAAAGCCTTCCTGGGGCCAGGTGGTGCTCCCAGGGAGGAATGGCTGCTGCAATATTAATGAGGGAGAAGACAGGACCACCAGGGACAAATGAAATATATATTCCTGGCTGGCACAGCAGACATAGCTCGGGTAGCTCAGGAACAAGGGGGTCATGCTGGCTGTGGCTACTTGCCCTCGGGGCAGCCAACTGGGGCAGATCAGGAGATGTTTGCACAGAAATGAAACTCCTGCTTCAATTTCTGAATCCTGAGAGGGGGCTGGAGAAAAGATGGATTTTAATTCTCTAGCTGCAGCACTGAGTAACAGGAGTGAGGCACAGCTCTACCAGTGCACATACAAGCAAAGAAATAAAAATATCCAATATTATTGTTTACTGATGATGGCTCGGAGCATGTTCAGATCTGACTAAGTTTCTACTGGGCTAGGTTTTATTATCATCATTATTACTACTACTACTACTACTACTATGACAATTACTGTTCTTATTACTATTTCTATTAATTGTAGTGACCATTTAAACTGTGCCAGTGTCTCATAGCTACAAGTTGGATGTTCATTCGCTTAAAGGCACTGTATAGGTGAGACAAGGAAGGAATAATCCATTACTAAGTGCTTGTGCTCCAAAGAAACAGTGGGAGAAAAAAAGAGATTGCCTGTTTTGTGAAGAAGAGGAACAGAGACTTGAAGAAAGGTCACGGATTAAGCCCTTGGCAGAGCCAAAATTTGATGTTAGCTTTTACAAATCCCAACTCAACCCCCTGTCTAGACTATCAGCCTGAACTAGCTCTCATCTAAGGCTCAGCTTTATTCAAGGATAGAGGCAGCCTAAAGCTCAGAGGGGCTTCAGGTCAGGGCCATCCCATGGGTTCTGATGGGGACAAACTTTTCTTAGCAGGGTGTTGTGATAGGACAAGGGATAAAGGTTTTAAACTAAAGAAGAGAAGATTTAGATTAGGTATGAGGGAGCTCTTCATAACGAGGATGGTGAGACCCTGGCACAGGGTGCCCAGAGCAGCTGTGGCTGCCCCTGGATCCCTGGCAGTGCTCCAGACCAGGTTGGGTGGGGCTTGGAGCAACTTGGAATAGGGAAAGGTGTCCCTGTCCATGGCAGGGCCTTTGAGGTTCCTCCAACTCAAACCATTGAGTGAACCCCGGATGCCAGGTGGTTGCCATGTGCTGAACCTCGAGCCCACACCCCATGGCTGGTGGCACCAGCCCAGCAGCTGGGTGGCTCAGCCCATCACTGGCAGTGTTTTGGCACCGGGCAAAGCCGGAGTTCAAGTGCACCAGGACAGAGCAAATCACCCAAAGGGAGCTGGGATTAGCAAGGTTTGTGCTGGTGGCATCACTCAGCACCTCCACAGTTCAGCTGGGACTCTCACTGGGTAAAACCAAAATGATGTGGGCATGAAAGAAGAGCAGGATTCCAGGGAAAAACAGGGATAGTCAGTGAAGTTGGGAATGACAACTTGTTCCATCTATCAGCCGGCCTGGCAGGGTGCTGGGGAAAGGACAGGGCACGGAGGGTTTTGCATGCAAGTAGGGATACTCAAAAAAAAGTACCAGCAGAGTGAGGCTTTTAAAAATATAAACAGTTTTGGGGAACAAACACAAATGGCGTGCAAGCTAAAAATAAGCAGCGGAAAGTGAAAAAAAGGATTAAAGGAGCCCAAAAGAAATAGTGAACAGCAAATTGCAGGGAATTGTTCGGCAAACAATAAAACGCTCCTCGCCATCTCCCTGCAAAAGGCAGATGGCACTGGGAGAAAGCAACCCTCGACAAATGATAGCTGCAAAAGGGGTGAAGGAGGAGGGGGAGAAGATTTCAGACCTGGCAGATTTGTTAAGTGGTAATTTTCCCTCTGTCTGTGCAGAAGACAAAGGGGAGGGAAAGCTCCCCAAGACAGGGATTGTATTTCACTCCGCGGCTGAGAAGGCTTTCGAGTGTCTGCAGATAGCGGCAAGAAATGGTCCTAAAAAGATTAGAGCTCTTAAGGTAGGGCAAAATACTATATCCAGACAACACACTCGAGTTTTAATGACAGTGGGGAGAGAATTGAGTGAACCATTGTCTGCTGCCTCTAGGAAACCAAAAACTTAATTTGAAACAGCACAGGCTCAAGCTGGACTTTTCTCACAGAAAGGCTTTACTCCTGCCCTTTAAGCATCACTTTTTATCCTTGACACGTATTTTTCATTCATCTTTTTCCCACAACCAACACAAGTTTAAGAAGGGCCTTTCACATTTTTAGAGTGATTTGGGTGGCTTGGCTTTGAGCATCTCCCTGTCCGGAATGCACCTCTTCTCCCTGTATCCCTCTTGCCAGGCCATTAACCATGTTTATGGACACCCACCTGAAGGATGATGAAGGAAAGTGGCTTCCCAGAGATGCACAGGGAATGTGCTGGAAATGAAATTCACCCTGGGTTTCCCAAATCTCATCCCCAGACTATCCCCTGCCCTTCCTACCCCTGATTCCACTATGGGCTTGCTAAGTGGGTGCAAACCAACAGAGCTTCCAAACAACACATTTTATACTGGGACCAAGACCAAGCATCACATCCAGCCTTAAATCACAGACTCGTGGAATCGTTTAGATTGGAAAAGCCCTCTAAGGTCATCAAGTCTAAGTGTTACCCCAGCACGGCCAAGGCCACCCCTGCATTTTGCCTGGATTGGGATTTTTGTGCCTCCCCAAAAAATGAGTCTGATTGCTATGACCCCAGAGTAGCCAATATGCTCCTTGGGAGTTACCAGGACTCCCCTAGCACCGTTTGGCTTGTGACAAGGACAGAACAGGGCACTGCTTTGCTGCCAGCCTCATGCCTGCACGTCCCAGGGCAGAGGGCGCGTCACTGCCGTCCCCAGCGGCCCCATCTCCAGCAGGTGACACTGAGGCGGCTCTGCCATCCCCCACCTCAACTCTGGCATCCCCCAGCCAGAGACTCTCGCTGCAGGAACCCCCCTGACCTTGCCCGGGGCTCTGTTGCTAAGAATAAAGCGCAGAGGGCTGTGCTGTGCTGGCGCGCAGCGGGATAATTGCAGGGAAGCGGCTGCTGTAGCCCGGCGACCGCAGTAATTGGGCACGGGCCATCCTGCAGCCAGGTTTCCCTTGCTATTATCCCCTTATTAATAGAAACCAAATCTACCTTCGCAGAGGCAGCACTGGAATTATGCGGTGTGGGGCGGCAGGGAGGCATCCGCGGCATCTCTGCTACAGCCCCAGCCCTCCGCCACCCAAGGGGTGGGTCCTGGCAGGATCCACAGGATGCTCCCGCCCAAGTCGTGGCAAAATCCCAGCCATAGAGACCCAAGGTCCCCTGTGGCCATTGGAAAGGTGAATGTTAGACTCAGCCACACAGCAGTTGCCCTCGTGGAGGCAGGCGAGCAAGATTTGTTCTATTAACTAATTAATCCCAGCAGCATCCCTCCAAGGTATGGCAGGGAGTATTAATTTCATCCCCCAAGGAGGAAAGCTGAAGGTCAAAAAGGCTTGAATTTCTCCTTGCCCACCTGGATGGGGTATGGTGGGGGCCCCAAGCCGAGCATTCATGGATTTAGGGCTGGAAAACAATGCACAGCACCTCAGCTGGGATGGTCTTGCCAGGGTACCACAGGATGTTAAATGCAGAAGAGGCAGAAGTGACAGCATCATTTTAAGGAGAATTAACCCACAATGCCAGGGCTCTCTTTGCTGGGATATGTGAAAGGAAAGTGCTGATTTCTGAGAAACCCAGGGATAAGGTGGAAGTCTCTGCAAGGGCTCCCTGGACTTCCAGGTCAGTGTGGTCATGTGTGTTTCCACGGCCAGGACTAACACAGGTACTTCTCCCCATCCCTGTCTTATTCCAGGCAGACTTCCTCTCTGAAGCTCAACTTGGAAACAGCCCTGAATAAAATGTGTGCCCGATTACCCTGACTTTTTACCTGCCTCAGAAACCAGGTAGCAAGGTGTGGGTCAGGATTTAAGCTGGAAAGTCGATTAAGTGCCTCCATCCAAAATGAAATCAACAATGAAGAGAATAAGGTCTGGTTTGGCACTGTTGTTTTTTTTCATGGAAGTTTATTAAGGTCTTCAGGACTATCTGAATCTTATCTCAAATTTGAGATTTCCTTTGAAACTTGTAATGTGAAGGGTCTGGAGCACACATCTGATGAGAAGCAGCTGAGGGAGCTGGGAAGGGGCTGAGCCTGGAGAAAAGGAGGCTCAGGGGGACCTTGTGGCTCTGCACAAGTCCCTGCCAGGAGGGGACAGCCGGGGGGATCGGGCTCTGCTCCAGGGAACAGGGACAGGAGGAGAGGGAACAGCCTCAGGCTGGGCCAGGGTGGTTTAGGTTGGAAATTAGGGAGAATTTGTTAATGGAAAGTGTTTTCCAGTCATGACATGGGCTGCCCAGGGCAGTGGTGGAGTCCCCATCCCTGTAGGGATTCAAAAGCCAAGTGGATGTGGCACCTGGGGACATGGGACAGTGGTGGCCTTGGCTGTGCTGGGGGCATGGTTGGACTTGATGGTCTTGGAGGGCTTTTCCAATTTAAACTACTCTGTGTTTCTATGATTCCCCTTCTACCTCCCCCAGCACCCATGGCAGGCAGAGCCCAGCAGATGATCTACAGAACAATCTTAACCATGAATGTTAATAAACTCAAGGCTGACACAAGGAATTATCAACCCAGAGTATTTCCATGCTTCCATCTTTCTCTCCACCTCTTCTTCACCCAGCTTTTAGCATTTCTCATTTCAGCAATTAATCCCAGCCTTTCTGAAGAGGCTGAATCCTACAAGTTTGAGAACATGTCCTCACAGAGCCAAATCAGCACAGATGTGCCAGAGAGCAATGCAGACGGTTTTTCCTTCCCCTGAAACTCGAGGCTGCCTCTGCTCAGTGCTGTGGTGTTCTGCAGACTGGGGATGTCAGGAGCCTTCCCTGTGTGGCAAGTGAGAAGTCACCCTGAGAAGATTAAAGCAGAAAGAGAAGACCTGGGCTGCTTTCTGCATTTTTCAGCCCTTCTCCATCCCTTTGTGAAAGGCTGGTGCTGTTAAGCAACTATGTAAGAGATGAGAAGAGTCAGGGGAAATAAATAATACATAGATGTTGAAGCGTGTTGCCAAGGCCACCTCCAGGATGGATCTGTACCCTCTGGACAGCTGCCTGCTCCTGCCCTGGAGAGATGTCACTGGGAGTGAAATGGAGCTCCTGGGCAAGACGTTGTTCCCGAGTGATGCATCAGAAAACCTTGCGGGTGACAGAAACTGTAATTGCTGTGCTTAAACTCCACTGGCCCGTTCCACCCCTGTGAAACCCAGCTTTGCTGCTGATTTCAGCTGAAGAGGGAGGGATTAGCCCCTACCAGGGCAGCTGGTAGGGACAGCTCTCCCCAAAGCCTGAGCAAGCCCTGCTGCCTGAGCAGGGGACTCCTTATACCCCTGGGGCCTGGCTGGATGCTCTGGCTTCTGTGAGGACCTGGACAATGTCTTCATCCTCCCCAAGAGCAGCCCAAACCAGGTGCAGAGAGCCAGCAGCCTGAAAAAAAAGGGATCTTAGACCCACTGCCTTCTTGGGGTTCAGGGCAGCAGTGTCTTCCATGCAGAGACCCCAAGGGAGCTACACTGCATCCCACAGCTCCATCCCCAATCCTGACTTCAACAGCAGCTTGGCCACATCTGCCTCTGTTTTTCACAGCAGGCCCCCAGGACCTCTATGGCTCTGTTTGACACTCCAAGTACATAACTGGAATGCAAAATTAAAGGTACGTGGTGTGGCTGGATGCAGCCAAGACCATGATGTGAGGTGCCCTGACTCACTACAGGGAGAGCTGGCTGTGCCAACACTGCCACCAGCCCACTGAGAGGGGTCCTGTCCCCACTCTGTCCCTCCCATGGGTTAGGAGATGAGGCATCACCCCTGGAGCAGGATGCCTGTCCTTCAGCAATGACACAGAGCACCCAGCCCTGATGTACAATGACACCAGGAGGTGCTGGGAGGTGACAGTGAGGAGTAAAGCCATGGGGGTGGCAGCTTCCAACCTTGCTGTGATGGGGAAGTCCAGGCACACCCCACCTCACTGCTGCTGCTGGAAAACAGCCAAAATACCCCCAGCAATGCACTCTGCAACCCACTAACACCCCTCTCCTCCCCTGGGCCTGCTGCTGAGGGCAGCTTGAGGGATCAGGGGAAACAGCAGTGGAGGGATGCTGCAGGCACTCCTAAAATAAGATGCACACAGATATAATGTCTCTGCAAACCCCCCTTGCCCCTGACACGCATCTGCCAAGATTCAGGACTGGCTGCAAAGATTGAGGATGTTTTTTGAGAAATATCAGCTGTAGCTGGTTGCACGCATTTGCCTTACAAAGCCACTGGGAGAAGAGCAGGGAAATACTCTTCCTGTTTAGCACAAAAATATAGGTAACAATTATGAGGCAATAATTGATTCGTCTGATAGTTTATTAACTGGAGTTGGGGTGTGCAAGTGACAGGCTCTGCAGCCAGCCTTTCATGTGACACGTTATTAAAGGCTCTTTTTCTGGCTCCGAAAGGCAGTGGCTGGAAGATCAAAGGTCAGACATTTCAAGAAGTAAATTGGTTTAATGTGGCTGCAGATAGCCTCACAAAAACCTAATAAATATGCAGTGAAATGTAAGGAGAGAAAATTGTGGACAAGAGAGACAATTACTTTGAAACCAGGATAAGAGCAGCGCAGGCTCAAATTAATCAGTGTTCGGGCTTCTTCTCTCTGTCTCAGGATTTAGTATTCAGAGCAGGAGCCCAGCTGATGGTGGGATGTGTGTGGGGAGCATTGTACCCAACACCAGAGCCTGCTGGGGGAACCAATCTGCAGCTGGGGAGGTGCTGGGAACCACCTTGGTTTTCCAGGTACACCTGAGACCCACAGCAAAGGATGTCCATGAGCACCACAGGACTCTGTGCTAGCTGGGAACAGATCAGCAGTTCATGGCTGAATATTCCCCTAAGAGGACAGCCTGGCACAGCTGGGGATGTTCAGACTGGACAAGGGAAGGCTTCAGGGAGAGCTCAGAGCCCCTGCCAGGGCCTGAAGGGGCTCCAGGAGAGCTGCACAGGGACTGGGGACAAGGCATGCAGGGACAGCACACAGGGAATGGCTTCCAGTGCCAGAGGGCAGGGACAGATGGGATATTGGGAAGGAATTGCTGTCTGTGAGGGTGGGCAGGCCCTGGCACAGGGTGCCCAGAGCAGCTGTGGCTGCCCCTGGATCCCTGGCAGTGCCCAAGGCCAGGCTGGATGGGGCTTGGAGCAGCCTGGGACAGTGGCATCTGTCTGTGCCCCTGTCCCGGCGGAGGCTGGAACGAGGTAATTTTGAAGGTCCCCTCCAAAAAACTGTTCTGTGTTTCTACAATTTCATTTTAAGACCCTGTGGGGAGCCCTTGGTGTGTCCAAGTAGGTTCATGGCAGCAGTGGAACATCAACTCACAGCCCAAACTGCATTTTTACCTGCATTGGTAAAAAATGAACACAAAAGGGCTTAATTATAAAAAGTGATGCTTTAAGCTCATCTCATTTTTTGCCTGATCTCATGACATTTTCAGAAATTTGCCTCATTTATTTTTAAACTCCAGACAGTGATATCTGAATTATCTGAGGTTTTTTGTTTGGATTTCTTGAAATGTTTTAACTCTAACAACTTCTAAACACTCACAACACAGGATTTCTTTGCTAAAAAGTCCCAGGTTTGCTCCTTTTAATTACAGGTGAGAAGACACCCACTTCAGTTTTTTAATCTGGAAAGGGACTTCCCACATGAAAACAAAGCATGATATTCCCAGCACAGCTGGAAACAGGAGGAGAGGAAACCAACCCATGAAACAAACTGCCTGGTACCCCTCCGACAAGCAGATAAGGGTACAACCTCTTTGTATTCCCTGTAAGGAGTCACCTTCTCCAGCTGAGTCACGGTGATCCATCGTGGTTTGCCACAGCCCCACGGGACAGAGGGAGAGGGATGGAGCAGCAGGGTTGGTCTGTGACTCAGCAGTGCCAACCCTCGCCTGCTCAGCCCCACGGGGACCTTCTGCAAGCACCTAAAGCTTGGGACCCAAGGGCTAAACCACTCAGTAGAATCACAGAACCATTCAGGCTGGAAAATCCTGCTGAGCCCAACCATTCATTCTCTCGGCACTGCCCAGCCCAGTACTAAGCCCTGTCCCCAAGTGCCACATCCACACAGCTCTTAAATCTCTCCAGGGATGGGGATGCCACCCCTGCCCTGGGCAGCTGTGCCAACCCCTGACCACCCATTCTGTGAAGAAAATTTCCCAATATCCAACCTGAGCCTCCCCTGGCCCAGCCTGAGGCCGTTCCCTCTCCTCCTGTCCCTGTTCCCTGGAGCAGAGCCCGACCCCCCGGCTGTCCCCTCCTGGCAGGGACTTGTGCAGAGCCACAAGGTCCCCCCTGAGCCTCCTTTTCTCCAGGCTCAGCCCCTTCCCAGCTCCCTCAGCTGCTCCCATCAGATGTGTGCTCCAGACACTGCCTGACCCCCCCTGCCCCTCCTAGGACATGTCCTGCACCATCAGCCACGTTCTCCACAGCTGGACCAGAGATGAAGGGGATCCCTCTGCCCCCCACACCCCACTCACAGCTGCACCCCCCTGCCCAGCAGGGAGCTGCACCCAGAACAGCACCCACCCCTCCCTGCTGAGGAAACCTCAGGAGAGGCCTTGGGGACGAGGCAGAGAGGGACAGCTGGTGCCACCTGTGTCCTGCTGGCCAAGGGACAGTTCAGAGAGAACCCACCCTTCACGGGTCAGCAACCAGGAGAACTGATGGGACGTGGACCTCTGCATCTGCAGCCCACATAGGCAGCTCCTGCCATGAGTTATCTGTGTGTATATTGCTCTGCCATAAATCAGGAGCCCTGACACTGTAATTTGTATCTGGGGAACCTGGAGCAATTACAAAATCAGCCCAAACACCATTAGTTTCACAAGATTTTGCCCTTAGTTAGCACTGTCGTTCTGCTTTAATTGCACTGTAATTAATTGCAACAAAAGTGTTTGGAAAGTGCATGAGCATAGTGGAAAGGCTGGAATATTGCAACCTGACTCCTCTGTTGCAGCCACAAGCATAAAATCTGTCATCCCCTTTCCATACAAAACTTAGCATTCATTTTACCACCTTGTATCCAGAGGACCTCCAAGACCTCTCAAAGCCAGACCAAGACTCATGGAATGCAGCTACTGGCTTACTCTACATCCAGGGAAATTAGGCTCAGAGGAGGTAATCTCTTTAATTTCTCTTCAGGCATGACTAAGAGGGTATAAATTGCCCGAAATAAACTAAGCCCTGTCCCAGATGTAAATCAGAGCCCTGAAACACTCAGGAGTTTCTCGTGTTCCCTTGCAGCTCCCAAAGCCACCCAGCACCTTGAGGAGGCTGGGATCTGCCTCCTGTCCATGGAGGAGGTTGCCTCATCCCCAAATTCAACATGAAGCAAAGACAGACAGCAGTGAGAGTTGGAAGTGATGATGTCACAACCCTGGAAGTGTCCAAGGCCACACTGGACAGGGCTTGGAGCAACCTGGGGGAGTGAAAGGTGTCCTTGCCCATTTCAGGTGTGTGGAACAGAGGATCTTTAAAGTCACTTCCAAACCAAATCATTCTACAACAAAGGAAAGCGAATCTTACCCATTTCTTTCACAGTCCATTCGTTTTTAGCACCCAGCTGTGGCATGGAGGTACTAATCCCAGCTGAGGTGAGCTTCCAGAGCCCCCTCTCAGCTGGCACTCTGTCCCTCAGCACAGACTGCAACAGCAGCCATCAAGTGATTGCTGGGCAGCCACTTGGAAATGGGAAGCCTCCAAATCCACCCACAGCTGCCTTGAGTGCCATCCCCTGAACGATTATTTCTGTGGAGGGAAGGCAGCTGCACCAGAACTCTGCTCCCTGCAAGCTGGGGAGAAGGTCTGGAGGGACACTGGAGACAGGAGGCAGGGATGAACTGGGGTGGCTCATCTCTTCTCACACCCCCTCAGTGAGTGGCTGGGACACTGACAAGATGCTAAGGCAGGAGGGGACATCTCCCATTTTGAAACTGCTCAACATAGGTAACAAAAAACTGCTGGTGGTTTTTTTTTAAGCTAAACAGACTTGCAGAAAAACACATACTCTTGCTTTTCTTCCCTCTTTGCTGTTTTCTTTTTNTCTCCCTCTCCCTCTCCCCTCCCCAAACCACATGGTGTAGAAAGGGCCCAAATTCTTCATGAAGGCAGCAATGCCAGTATAGGGGCCTGTGGATCCTTCTCTCCAGCCACCCACCCAGCACTGTGGTGTGACACAGCATAGAGAAATTCCATGGCAGAGGTGAGGATGCACCTGCTTGCAGGAGCTCATGGCACAGGAGTCACCCAGGGACCGGGCAGGCAGCAGCAGGGGGTCCAAAGGCAGCAGTGAAATGATTGGGATTATCCCAGCAGCA
>VWZP01004263.1:76956-120967 GCA_013396995.1 Dicaeum eximium | reverse complement strand
GAGCCCAGGGTTTGGCTGAGGATCTGCTCCATCAGCTTCAGCTCACCTTGGCAAAAGGTGCCCAGATACCATGGTGACGGGCAGGGATAAACACTGAACATGGGCGTGGGTTGTTTGCATAGTTAGGAAGCTGGCTGGTCTCCATCCCTCCACCCTGCCTCCTCCCAGCAGTGCCAGGACCTCAATCCAAAGTGGTCTCCTTCCTCCTCCGGGGCTGGCTCATCCGCGGGCAACACGGAGGCACTTCCCAAACTGGTTTCCTGCTAGGCAGGGCAGGGTGGGGGACAGCAGTGCTGGGCTGCTGCCTCTCCCTGGGAGGTGGAAGTCCTTTGATGGTCCCAACATCTCCCTGAACCCACATGGAGACAGCACAGAGATTTCATGGTGTGGACATTGCCTCCTCCTGCTCTTCTGTAGCTGCCAAGAACATCAAGTCCCTTGCAAAACCAACAGCCTTTCGCCCACCTCAAAAAAAATCACTCAGGACCACCACACACCCATTCCTCAGGTGCAAGGGCATCTTTTTGAGGAAGAGGGAGGAAGGCAATCCAAGAGTAGCGAGAATTAAATCTATAATTAAGGCAAGCTGCTCACATGACCGATATTTAAGAATTATGCAGGCCTGTAAGCAATGTTGCCATCAGGCACGCAGCTCCTCTCAGGCTTCCAGTAAGGAATAAAAAAGCTCTGACTAATATAAAGAGGCCTCCAAATCATTCTTGGCAGAAGCATCCCAGGCTCGGATCCCCTCCCTCTATTCATCACTGAAGCTTTCTCAGGCAAAGGAAAATAAACCGTGCAGCTACCTCACTGACCTGACCTGCAGCAGGGTGCAGATGGGTGCTGGCTGTCCCTTCTCCAACATTAAATGACAATGTAATGGCATATATGTGCATTGTATTAATTTTTATATTGTGTGTAAATTTATAATGTGTATTATACACAAAAAGCTACATTATACAGGTGTATATATTTATAAATATATTATATATTGTGTTCCTATAAAATATTTATATATATATCTAAAAAATAATACAAATAGTAAGGGGAATAATGACACACAGCTAAAACCCAGCATGACTCTGTATTCCCATCTCCATCCTGCCAGGAAGGCAGGGGCACTGGCATGGGCAGGGATGAGTCCTCCCATCACTGCCTGCTTTTCCAAGATCATACACATACACTCAATAACACCATGTTTCTCTGCAGTCTGAGATCCTTCACCTTTTCTAATTTCTTCCAAGTGTATAAAAGCATTCCACCTGGGACACTTAATGGGAAAAAGACCAGGACTACGAACTGGGCAGGGAAGACTCCAGTTTTGAAACTATTTTAATAACTTGTTATTTAATTAAGAGCAATAGCTCTGAAATTATGTCAGTGAAACTTGCTACTTATTTATTAATTAGAGGAGGAATTTCAAAGGAGGCTACCAGAGTTAGGTGCTGGACAGCCCCAGGCTTGCTGGAAAATCCCAGGTTTCTCCAGCTAGTGCTTGCTCAGTGCTCAAACATGCAGGGTCTGACTCCTCACTGCCTGGCACCTGAAGTAACAGTGCCAAGCACAGGCAAAAAGTGAGTGTTAAACACTGCCTGTTCTGGATCAGGGGTTTGGAAAATCCTTGCTGCAGAAGTGCGAGTGATGGAAGGCGTTGGAAGGCGAGGGAGAGACCACGGAGCATCTCCTTTACCTTCCCAGGAGCCTTGCTGGGCTGTCCTGCTGTGGATACATCAGGGTACGTGCTGAGAAGCCTGTGAAAGGTTTTTCTCTGATGGGGGTGCTGGAGATGCTGAAGGCACAAAGGGTTGGCCGTGCCCATGGGATCACTCCCTGCAAACAGCTCTCGGGTAGACCCAGCAACACCAAAATCCTTCCGGGAGGAGAAAACCCTCTTTGATTCCACTTCCACCAAGCAGAGGGAAGGAAAAAGTCCTGTTCAGCTTCATTCCCCAAATATTGCACCTGAGTGAACTGGAAGGGGGCTGCACATCCCCTCTCTGGGGGCAGAACAAGCCGCAGGTCCCCGCTCTGAGTGCTCCTGTCCACCCACCGCGCTCCGGGAAGCAGCGCCGGGATGGCCGAGCGCCGGTTCCTCCTCCGCTCAGCACATTCCTCCCTCCTGTTTTCATTCAGCCCAACCTTAAACAAAACCACTGCTGTTGTTTTTATCCGTGGTTCAGATCTGGGAATTGCCTACATGGGGTCAGGGGAGTTGGAGAGGGGATTTGTGCTGCTGAAACTGTGCTTCGTCTCCAGAAGGAGCTGTTAAAATATAAGCACTTAACCAGGTGTAACACACTGTCCTGCTGCATCCCATTTCCCAGTGAAGAAGCAAAAAGTTCCCAAGATTGACTGAGGTTTACACCCAAGCTCCAGATATGGGGTCTCCAGAGAAAGGAGCTGCGGCTTCCCCATGCAAGCCCTGCTTGCAGCACGGGCAGCCCAGAGCAGGTCAGCTTGAGCTGGGCTTAATCCCGAACCAAGCATCAACCTCCTCCCAACCATACTTCCAAGCATATCTTTAATTACAATTTTTCTGCCAGCATTAAATCTTCCAAGACTTTTTAACTATTCATGACAAGAATGGGATTTTTTTCTCGCAACTTTTTTGCAACGAACACCTGAAACAGAAACTCCTTCAACACAAATCCCAACAAACAAGTATTAAAAATAAAAAATGGAATATAATAGATATTATCTTGTATAATTATAGATGTATATTTGTATTATATATTTCCATTTACTGAAATATTTATATCAATATCTATTCCAATCCTATTCTATTCTATTCTATTCTATTCTATTCTATTCTATTCTATTCTATTCTATTCTATTCTATTCTATTCTATTCTATTCTATTCTATTCTATTCTATTCTATTCTAAATATTAATCAACTGCCTTGTGAGATCTCTTCTGCCTACCCAGCTGGACATACTGGCAGATCTGTTTTGTGCTCTGGTATTTCCTACCTAAAGCAAATACACATATAACTAAGCTAGACTTACAAAAAAAAAAACAAAAAAAAACCACCAAAAAAAACAAACAAGCCCAAGCCTCGTGAATTGAGAGGTTGTATGGTACAGGTGTTGATGTACAGCCAAAATCTCCAAGCTTGGTAAAGATTCAAGATACCGAGGAAGGAAATCAGACAGAGATTCACGGGTTTGAGTTCAAACAGCAATTAAGAACGCATGTAAATGGCGACAGATTAGTACAGAGGATCGCTACGACGCGCCAAAGGTTTCCAACGTGAGCACGATTAGCCTCCGAGCAATAAATTCAAGTGCCTTCCCCTCCCCTCAATATTCTGCAAAACCCCTAAAAGCCGGGGAGGGGGAGGAGGGGGTGTTTAAAAACTAAAACCCACCTATTTCAGAAGCCAAAAATGCAGCACCTGACCCACCTTCCCTCTCCAGGTGCCGACCCTCGTCCTGCCCTCGGCTGCCGTGGCTGCGCGGGGAATCCGGCAGCGTCGCTCCCCGGGTGTCTGCAGCCAAGCGCAGATTGTCATTGATTTGTGTGCAGAAAGTTAAGCCTTTCTAGGAGCGGTTGGGAGAATTCACTCCCACCACTCCCTCTAAACCAAAAGTATTTGGCACCAAGCCCTCCTCGTCCACCTGTACTATTAAGGTCTAAACAACACGCGGGACACGGACTGATATTTACCGGATCTGTTCAAGTTTCCTTTTTTAAACCAGCACACAAAGTTCTTCAGAAAGAAAAACTTGGGGGATTTGTTGTGGTTTTGATTTTTTTTTTTTTAATATTTTTTTTCCCCCATCTCGTTTTTCTTAAAGCAGATTTATCTCATTCTTTTTGTTCTCTGCTCAGTGAGACAATCCCGTCCCTGGTCTGACTGGAGACCCCCAATCTGCCCCCACAGAGGTCACTCTGTGCTTGGCTTTCCTACGATCTGCTCCACTTCCCCTGCAAACTGCACCCAGCTGAGTCGGGTAAATGTGGGGAGGGGGGTGAAAACCACCTCTTTTGAAAAAGTAACTGGCTGTAATTCAACTGAAAAATCAGGTTTGCACACGAATGACCCAAACAAGCACAAAGATGGAGGCGAAGTATTTTCAGATGGGAGGTTGGTTACTCAAGTCTCCAGTCACAGCTGTCCCGGTGACAAGACTCCAACCCAGGTGTCCAATCCAAGGAATGAGTGACTGAAAAACCTTCCCGAGTGCCCAGTGGGGGGCTTCCAAGCCCCACCTCCAGCACTGAGGTTTGGAAGCCAACTCCTGGCCAGACGGCCAACAATTCCATCCTGCATGCACCTTCTGTGGCCCCTGGCCACAAGGATGTCCCCAGAGGAGCACTCACCCCTCAGGAGCCCATCTCAGCAGCCATGAGCAGCCTTGCCTGGCTAGGCCCAGCTTACCAGCGTGCACACAGCCCCCAAGGGTTGGCCATTGTGGTGAGTGATAGATAACTGGGCTCTCTCCTCTCCTCCTCGCTGGGCGCCCCAGGGAACAGCTTGTTCTTGAGATCCTGCCCCAAATTAAGCAGTCACACTGAATAAAACACTGCATTTCATAAAATGCTAGTTACTTTCTGGCACAGGTATAATAACAACAAGGAAATATGTGTTTTTTGTTAATACAGTAAATTCGACGAGAGCAGCTGGACACCGAGTTCCGCGTTACATGCTTTTCTGATGGTTTTCCTCTAAAGAGGCACATTAAAAAAAAAAAAAACCCAAATCATGACCAAAATTGTTTATACAAGGGAAATCTTTCTGAAGTACAAGGCAAAATCAAGTGTAAGATAGCCTGGGGCAACCTGGCACTCCCAGACAGGGCTTGGAAGAGCTCCGTGCTCAGCGCACGGTTACTTTTGAAACTTTTATTACACGCTTTCTCAGTCCGTAGGAAAAAAAACATTAATGCTGTTTCCATCCCCACACCCAAAGCACTATCTGCAGCTCCTCTGACTACTGGGTTTCTAAGGAGTGTCTGGGTAAATCAGTAAATGAAGTCGGAGTGAACAATGTGTCTGGCCCCAGATAAGCGCAGAGCAAAACTTGGGCAGCATCCAGTGGCTGTCAAAGCCGGCATGGAGAGGAACACCAATTGCCACCCACTGCTTTTCCTGGTACTCCCCTGTGGGATGGGAGCACCCATCCAACCACCCACCCAAGCTCCTCAAGCACAAAACCATGAAACTCTTCACTTCCCACAAAACCTAACCTTCCCCCCCACCCCCCATCAAAAAAATTTGCCTTCATCAATTCACCAAAGCCAATGCGTTGAAGGAAAAATTACATCTCTCCCATGCTAGCAAAGCACGTTGTTCATGGTGCTGCTTCTCAGGATGGTTTATATTCAGAGTGTATGAAAATGTCAGCACCATGGAGGTGTCAGAGCAATGGAGGTGTCCAGGGTAGGGAATGGAGCTGGGAAGGGGCTGGAGCCCCAGGAGCGGCTGAGGGAGCTGGGAAGGGGCTGAGCCTGGAGAAAAGGAGGCACAGGGGGGACCTTGTGGCTCTGCACAACTCCAGGGCTCTGCTCCCAGGGAACAAGGAACAGGACAAGAGGAAATGTCCTCCAGTTGCACCAGGAGAGGTTTAAATTAGGTATTAAGGAAAATTTCTTGATTGTAAGCGTTGTCCAACCCTGGCACAGCTGCTCGGGGCAGTGGTGGAGTCCCCATTCCTGAAGGGGTTGAAAAGCTGTGTGGATGTGGCATCTGGGGACATGGATTAGTGGTGCCCTTGGCAGTGCTGAGGGAATGGTTGGACTTGAGGACTTTTCTAGCCTAAACTATTCCAACCCCAAATTCTTGCAAGCCAAACCCAGTAGTTTAATACAGAAAAATACCTGGGTGTGGACTGTGACAATTGAAACATCTCAGTGATAACTTTGAGTCCAAAACCACTGCAGACCAATTAAGTCCCCACTGAACCCTGGAAATTATTTGCCCTTTTCCATATGAAATGAGCTCACTATTTTTTTTTTTTTTTGGATCACCGTTAATGGAAGGTTGAACAGGTCTCCTACACGATAAATGAGAAGAAAATAAAGTACTTCTAAGAAGGTGTGAAATAAGAACAGCAGGAGAAAAAGAATAAAAGGTTGTGCCAGACCCCACCTTGATTTACAAGGACAACAGGAAACACCTAGTAAAAATATAATAGAAAAGGTTGCAATGATTCCTTATCACAGGTGAGGAAAACTCTAATTTCAAGTACATTTAATTGAAAACTTTCCAGAAGAGTACTTGAAGGAAGCTTATCTAATCAGAAAAAATAAATAAACAATCATCAAATGTAAAGATTTTCACGGGCAAAATAAATTTTGACAGAGTTTTGGGGTTTTTGTTTGGTTTGTGAATTTATACAATATTTTCCTTTTGTACTTCAGTTTTTTAGGCTGATTTTAAACTTTCTAGTTGGAGCCCAATAATCAACTTCAGTGAAAACAGCTCTCTGAGAGCTACAGGAAGGTATTTTTTGCAACAAGACTTGCTGCATCAGTCACATTTTTCAAAGGAAAATGATTTTCTTCCTCAAATATCCCTATTTCACTGCCAAACTGTGGTGGTAAAAAAAAACCTCCCCTTTTAATTTTTTTTTTTTTTGAGGTTGATTTTGCTAAGGAATGGAACCCATACAAGTATTTCCCCCTGCTAAATCTTACTGAAGATGCTTGCAAATGGGAAACCTTGAAAAGCCTGGGGAGGTTTCCCCCAAGGTGTCCATCCCACACACCCGCACGTGTTTCCATTTGCAGTGGTGCGTGTTCCCATTAACTCAAACACGGCAATAAAGTTAAACCCGGCCTAAGTGCTTCCAAGTGCTGGCCTTACTTTAAAGGTATGGGGAAGGAAGAGATGTGAGCCCACAATCTTGACAAACACCCTCCTCGCTGGGCCACCAGCAGGGCAGAAGGGAGCGGGATGGGGACACCACCCATCGTGTTTAAGGTCCCTGTGCCCACGGCGCAGAGATGAGCTGCTGGTTTTCCATCTTTGAAGAGAACTGTGGACCTTAGGAAAGCATGAATGGGTAGGTATTTCCTTGCTAGCAGTGCCACACCCTGCAGATGAGGAGCAGTTTCCAGCAAGGGGCTGAATTAGCAGCTACCTCATGCCACAAACTGGGCAGATTTGCTGGTCCAGGATGTGTCCATAGCTACTGCTGCCACAGTACCCCAATCCAAAAAAACCCAAAAGCTCTACAAGAAATCAGTGAAAACCAGTGCTGATGAAATGCTTCCCTTAAACAGTCTCAGGGATTTCATATTTGAAACCTGAATGGTTGTAATCCAGATTGATCCTGAGGGATCCCCAGTGTTTTGCTATGGGAAGCAGAAGTCCATGAGGCTCCATTGTCTCCAGTGGAAGGACAGTCAATTATTCTGCCCAGAGTCTTTCTCAAGGAATGTAAGCACAGTTGGATTTCTTTCAAGAAACAGGGCTGGATGGAGCTAAGGTGATATTGAACAGGTGTAGGTATACATCATGTATTTACACAATATAAGTGCAATTACATGGAAGGATTTTTCTACATCATATGGCTTCATTGAGAAAGTCTTGAAAGAGCTGTCCCCTGACCACTACCCTGACTGCTGCCCTGACCTGGAAATGCAGCCATCTCTGGTGCCCCAGAGCTCCCAAATCTTTTGTGATCCACAGTTCCCATTCTTTCTTGGTCCCATGCAGCTTCAGGGAATGAGGAAGATCTCATGTTAGCAAGAACATGGCAAAACTTCTGCACAAACTTTCAATTAAATCTGTATTTGGCTAGATGACACGTGCCTGAAGGCAACATCCTGGTCAAAAAAAAATCTCAGAATGGCTTGGACTGGGAGGGACTTGCAAGACCATGAATTTCCAGCCCCCCTGGCATTGGTAGGGACACCTTCCACTACAACAGGTCACTTTACTTGCTTTTAATGTGAGAAAGACTTTTGAGTCTGCTTCAGTTTCTGTTGGTGCAGGCTGAGACTGGGTGAGGGCAACTAAGAATAAATGGTGACAAAATGAAATTTAAACACAAATGGATGTTAACAATAAAAGGCATGATATGGATCAAAGACCCCCTTTTCGGAGCTTGGTGGCTTGGTGCACAATTTTATCAAAGATACTTCTCTCAACCCAGGGCAGCTGAAGCTGAGTGAGATGAAAGCCCCCAAGGAGGTTCAGATCACATGGAGCTTTTGAACAATGACTTCACCTGTGTCACCATCCCCAGTGCCAAAAAACTTCCTCAGCACCTCAGACCAAATTTGAGATGGGTGGCAAAAACCCAAATACAGTCTGCTGCAGGATGGAAGGGGGGTGCTGGAGAGCATCTGCAAAGACTCAGATGCTACTGATGCTGCAGAGAACAGCCTGACCTCCACTGCAATCACTTTAAACCTCCCTGTGCAATTCACAGTCCCAGCTGCAATTTTGAAACGCTTTCTCTGCCTCGTAATTTCTCGGCAGGTTATTTTTCCTTTGCTCTCACACAAAATGAGCCACAGTTCCTTGCTGGGCCCACTCACACCATCCCACACGTGGCTGGGCTAAGGACAACCAAGCCAATGGCCCATCATAGCCAGCATTTCAGCCTCCAAGCGCTGGTAACCCTCTGCACAGATCACTTGCTTTCCTTCCCAAACTGGAAAGTTATCCTTACTCGGGAATAGGAAATTCCGCAGAAGCTCCCTGATGTAGGTGGAAACAAATCTCTTTTGCTTTCAAAAGCTGTGGATCAGGCCACAGCTCCTTGCAGAGCATCACGTTAATAGTGAGAGGCAAATGAACCATTTTACTTCTCCTAGCTGAAAGAAAAAATAAAAATGCAGCTGACCTGATTTACCTTTCTGATAATGTATTTAAAAAAATGTTCCCAGTCTGCGGACTTTGCCAGCCAAGATTTCAGACAGAATGAGACTGTTTATGTCATGACCACAACCTTCTGAAAAATGCCCCTTTAGATGGGAAAGCTCACAAGACCCTCAGGTATAATGATCTCAGCTATATCAATAACCACATTTCGGCAGATTCATTATCTGCTCACCAGCCTGCCTGGCCGCACAGCGAAGCGCTGCAGCAGGATGGAGCGAGAAAGGAAAACATTGAATTCAGCCCTTCTTCCCACATTAAAAAAAAAAAAAAAAATTGACATTGTGGGTCATTCTTTTCCTTAGCAAAAGCCAAGCTTTTATTTCCACTGCTTTCACGCTGTACTCGGGAGGGAGGACCTGAGCTACACACAATATTGAACACAGATGCTCAATCCCCCTTCAGTGGGTGCAGGAGGATTTTCCTGCACAGCTTTGCTCCCCAAGCATCCTCATCCCTTGCCATCCCAAACTTTACAGCAGAACTTTTTTTTTTTCTTTTCCCTCTTCCCCTCACAACATTCACTCCATTATTCAAGATTTTAACATCCATCCCTCCATTACTCAAGGTTTTGACATCCATGTTAAATCTACTCATGGATTTCAGACCACAGTTCATAGGACGTTTAGGCTAGAAAACAAAGGTTTATTTCGTATCAGTATTTCCAAGGAACAGGGACTGTTATGATCATGTATTTTGCCCTCCAGCTTCATACAAAATAAAATACTTCACCCAGTAATTTCTGCAGCAAGGCTGTCATTCCTGCCTGCCCTTCAGCATTTAGAAGCAGCGACAATCTTGGCTGGAAGATTTCAAATCCAGGAGGTTTGCCGTGATCCTTTGGCCACTGCTTCTAGAAGTTTATTAGTTGCATTATAAAAGAATTTCCATTTATTTTCTTTCCTTTTTTATTTTTTGCCTGGACATGTTTAGCTGTTGTTTCTGAGCATCTCATCAACCAAGCATTTTTCTGCTAAAACATTTTGACTCTTCCCAAAGGGGAGATTTGAAGGCTACAATCCTGTCTAAAGTATGAGAGCTGTGACCATCTCCCACAGTATCTCACAACAGAATCCCAGAATGGTTTGGGCTGGAAGGGACCTTAAAGCTCATCCAGTGCCACCCTCTGCCATAGGCAGGGACACCTTCCACTGTCCCAGGCTGTTCCAAGCCCCATCCAACCTGGCCTTGGGCACTGCCAGGGATCCAGGGGCAGCCACAGCTGCTCTGGGCACCCTGTGCCAGGGCCTGCCCACCTTCACAGACAGCAATTCCTTCCCAATATCCCATCTGTCCCTGCCCTCTGGCACTGGAAGCCATTCCCTGTGTGCTGTCCCTGCATGCCTTGTCCCCAGTCCCTGTGCAGCTCTCCTGAAGCCCCTTCAGGCCCTGGCAGGGGCTCTGAGCTCTCCCTGGAGCCTTCTCTTGTGCAGGTGAGCAGCCCCAGCTGTGCCAGGCTGGCTCCAGAGCAGAGGGGCTCCAGCTCTTGGATGCTCCATGGGCTCCTCTGGACTCATTCCAGCAGGTCCACATTCTCCTCATGTTGGGGGTCACAGAGCTGGACACAGGAGTCCAGGTGGGGTCTCACCAGAGGGATGTAGCAGAAGGCCCTAGAAGATCCCTGCCCCACCACTGAGTGCATCTGCCCCCCATGCCACAAGGTGTGGGATTTATTATTGCAAAAAACCACAGCTGGGGAAACAGGAGGAAAATAAAATGGCAAAGGTAAGATGGGAGAAAAAATCAGCAGCTCTGTCTTAGCTCAGGGGAGAGAGCAAGCAGCCACAAATTGCTAGAGAGAGGAGGGCTTGTACATCCATGGATGACAAACCTAAAATCAGCATGGCAGCATGGAGATGGGGGTTGACGGGCTGACATGTAGAATGGTCACAACCTAAAAGAATCTCAGGAGTTTTGGGGGCAAATCTCATCCTTTTTGCAAGGGCTGATAGTTTTGGAGCTCCTGGAGGTGGCTCTGCAAATTTGTAACTCCTCCTTATGAATGCAAAGCGATGGAGGGCAGAGAGAAGAATTTTCTGATCCTCAGGCCTCTTCCAGAGTCCTACACTGTGTCAAACCAAGGAATGGCCCTCCCAGCAATGGAGCCAAAACAGCAGAGTCACGGAGCAGGGCACCCAACGTGTTCAGCTGCATATGGAAAGGGACAGGAAGGAAACAATCTGGGCAATATTATAATGCCTTCGTATAAATCAGCAGCGCAGCCTCAGATGGGGAGAAAAGTAATGATGCAGAAAAGGCAAGAAGTGTTCAATCAATATTTCAGAAAGAAGGAAAGAAGGCAGGATGAGGTGCTTGTATCACATGAGGAGGATGAAGTGCTTTCCAGCCCATTAGTAACCAAGGAGGTTGTTAAACAGCATCTCCCAGTGATAAACAATTTTGAATCAGCAGGCCTGGATAACTTGCTCCCGAGAGCCCTCCAACAGCTGGCTGAGAAGCTCTCCGGCCTGCTGATGTTAATTTTTAATAAATCTTGGAATACCAGGGAAGATCCAGATGGATGGAAGCATGCAAATACTGCACTGACCTGCTAAAGGGGCAAGTGGGATGGCCTGATGAACAGGTTGGCTTGCCTGCCATTGGTCATGGGTAAAATAATGGGAACTCTCCCCAGAGTCACCCAGAAGAGGAGTTAAAGGATGGAAATACAGCTCGTGTTTGTCAGAGAGGTTCTGTGGCCAACACACCATGTCAAACGAAGCTGATTTCGTTCTCTGAGTAGATTAAAATTTTGGTTAATAAAGATTATTGCTTAGAGATAACATACATATGCTTTTGTACAGTGTTTGATTTACTAGGGCGTGGCGCATTGATTATAAAATGAGCACTGCATTACGAGAATAAAGCACATCTGCAGGGGATTCAGAGGGGACCCCAAAAAAGAGCTGTCTGAGGGGAATCAGGCTGTTTCTTGAGAGATTTCACAAGGCTCAATCCCAGCTCTGATATTAGCATTTTCTTATCTGGAAGCAAATACAACATCGCTGCTGATAAATCAGTTCTGTATTAGACAAACAGGAGAGGCCAAGCCACCTGAGCAGAGCTGAGATGATGACAGCTCAGCATCTGGCTGGGGTCATCACTGCACTTCAGAAGGCAAGAGGAAGGGGACAGTCAAGGGAAAGCAGAGGGAGATGCTCAGAACCGGGACAGTGATGCTGCAGCAGGGGGTGGTGGGGACCACATACCCCCAGGGAGATGCAGACCCCAGGCTCAGCAGGAGGGCAGAAGGTTGGATGTCACACATCCCTAGGAAAAACTTCTTGGAGTGGGTTTTGGAAGGTAAATCAGAGCCTGGGATGAGGGAGGTCGGGATGAACGACTCCATGCTGCAGGACTTTGCATCTGGGGGTGGATATTGCCTGGGAAAGGATGCATGACCCAGACTGGCCCTTTCCACACCTTATTCTGACACTGACCTTAGGAACCCTGAGGAAATCAACTAAAGCTTGAAGCAGCTTTTTCTAACAGGAATATCCCATTTGGCCTTTCCCATCCCTGAGCTTTATCCATCCCTTGGGAAAACACTCAGCGCACAGGCAGACACCTCAGTGACATCCCGAAGGGAAGTGCTGAGGTACCAGGCATGGAGTGACATCCCTGTGAGCAGCCTGAACACCTGGTGCTCCAGACTCCTAACTCTAGCTGAAAGAAAAGGTTCTGAGAAACCTTTAGCAAGCCTAAATGCTCAAACAACCCTACATGAAGCAGCTTTTTTGCATCGTAGTTACACCAGAATCACATAAACTACCCTTAGCACCCTCTCCAGCAACATCTCTTTTATTTCCTGAAGTATCATCAATTCAATGCAATTTTATTTTGGTTTACTTCTACTCTTCCATCCTAGAAAACCAAAGGTTACTCATATTCACATGGGGCACATTGTGTTTAGGAAAAGCTGCTCACTCAATCCTGGCCATGGCTCTATCCCTTGCTTGGGTGGGTTTTGGAGAGATGTGAGGCTCAGAAAATTCATGTGAGAGTGCATTTCCCTGGGTTCAGAGCTGAAGAGGGCCCTGGGGGAGAGAGAAGGGTGCATGCCCACCAGCTCATGTGTGCTCCTCACTCTCAGCCCTGGGGCAAGTTCTCTGGTCGTCAGAGGTCCTTAAGGAGGTCCTCAGTGATTTGGACACACCAAGCCAGGTCACAGGAGCAGTTTCCTGCCCAGACTTCACTTGTGTCTTCCTCTGAGTCTGGATGGATAGTCTGGTACCTCCTCTTCTTCCTGCTGCTTCTGTAGTTTCCTTGGAAGGGACCAGACCTGC
The DNA here is from genome assembly GCA_013396995.1 of Dicaeum eximium. NCBI lineage: Eukaryota > Metazoa > Chordata > Aves > Passeriformes > Dicaeidae > Dicaeum > Dicaeum eximium. The sequence continues at coordinate 107,848 of VWZP01004263.1, read as the reverse complement.
TCAGTCATGCAAAAGATGAGAGGAAACCCCTTCACCTCAAGAGCTGAGAAAGCCCTGACCAATATCATGATCACATCAAGGTCAGGCACCCTCACTGGACCTCATGGAGGTCCCCAGAGCAGCAAGGATGGTCTCACACTGGACTGGCACTGTGGCACTTCTCCTGGAAAGTCATGTGGGATGTTTGTTCCTTGATCCCAGCCTGAACTAAGCTCACTTCCACAGGCACCAGCCTAGCAACGGTGGGCAATGGTCCCTGCCAAACACCCTCACAGAAAAGATGGAATTTTTTTGATCTCATGTCTTTCCATCCTCCTGAATCCAATTCAAGGAAAAATTTAGCTTCCAACCTATTTTTTGTCAGGATTTGCATAAGGCTCCTTAATATGGCATCTGTCCTAAACATTCAATTTCCCTTGGGAACTGGAGATGAAATCTGGCTAAGGGCCAGGCTGGCCTCACATTTCCATTTGACTCTGCCACTAACTAGTGATGGAGAGCCTGCTGCTCACAATGTTCCTCAAGGGCTACTCTGACTGCTCCTGCTCCAGGGACAGAATGAGGTCAACAATTCAAATCCCAAATGTTTAACCCAAACAGGCCCCATCCATCAACACCTGAGCAGTGGATTAGAATACATTGTTATTGCTGAAGGTGAATTGAAGGGATGAGGCATTAAGTCAAAAGTCTTACCTAATGCTAGACATTACAAAATGTTTTAACCTTTGGCAAGAGGGGAAAGGGGAAAAAAAATAACAGTTTGTCTTAAAGCCACTGAATGCCAACCAACAGAGTTTTGGTGAGGTGATCCAAACCAAAGGTAAAGCCTTCTTCAAGAACACTGCAGCCACCTTGTTGGGCTGCCCAGATGCAAGGTAAAAAATAGGTGCCCATGCAAAAAAAAAAGAAGCCCAAACATCTGGGGTCTCACCTGTAAATGCCACTAGAAAGATGCAGCAGGAACCGATCAAAGACCTCAGACACAGGATCATCTTCCCTGTGGTGGCTCCCACTACCCAAGGTGTCAGGAAGCTTCATCTTCCCAAAGAGTCACTAATTTTGATGGCTTCTTCTATCTCACCTGAATGTATTTGCCTCATCTCCAGAAACACTCAAGGTCAGGCTTGATTTGGCCTTGAGCCACCTGTTCTAGTGCAAGGTGTTGGAATGAGATGAGCTTTAAGGTCCTTTCCAACCCAAACCATTCTGGGATCCTGTGACTGTGTGCACTAAAGGGGAGATAGGATCACCACAGCATCACTCCTGAGCATGCCTCTGTGCCTGGCACAGAGCCCTCAGTGGGTGAGAGCCCTGCCAGGGAATGCCCTGCTGCCTTGCTTGTCTCCCACCTTCTCTTCCTCCCCAGCTCTGCACTCAAGAGCAGCCAGGCTCAGGAGCAGCACGCGACCACAAGTGCTCCAATCCCTCCAAAAAAGGCACTGCCTCCACTCCTACCTTCCTCCTCACCTCCAACCCTGGGACATTGTGTTTTTCCTCTGCCCCAACCAATGCCTGACAAGGCAGAACATCCCCCCCCTGCTCCACTCAAGCCCGAGGGAGGGTGCAGCCAGAGTAAATTACTTAGAAGAGAAGGGGGAAAAAAAAGTAAAATTAAATAACCACAGCAGACAAAGGCTTCTTGTCTTAAAACTCTGACTCAGCCAGCACATTGGGCAGGTTGGCACCGTGCTCAGGTGATGCTGGGTAGGAATGGGGCTGTGCTGGGGTTGCTCTGGGAACCCCACAGCAGCACCCCCACAAATTCAGCAGCAGGAACCCCCAGTGCTCACCCAGGCACCCTGATTTTAGCAGGTGGGTAGGATCCAAGATATCAAATTTAGGGAGACGTGTAAAACCTGACGGGTTTGGGTCTGACTGCTCCAGCAGGACGTGACTTTTTCAGCAGGTTGAACTTGTAATTGCATATTTTTCTCCCCTATATGAAAAAAAAAAAAAAAAGAGGAGGAGGAGTAGAATGGACTCATTTATCAAGTGAAGCCAAACAGTAGGCTGGACTCAGCCAGTGACACTTTGTATAATGGCATTCCAGTTTGTCCTCCTAAATAATTCGTATTCTAATGAGCCCTTTTGCTCCAGCAGTAGTTTGTAGCCCCCACACTTTCTCAGGTCCTTCTGTGCTTTAATTTGGTTTTTAAAAACTTCCACTGTAATATTTTTATTAACAAAAAGAAAAAGGCAAGCAGGCTTGCTTCCCTCCTGGCTTACATGGGAGCAGGTAATGAATCTCTGAGCGCAGGAGTTGTCTCAGCTCTTATCTTCCATGGCCTTGCTGTTCCCAGACCTACTTATTTAAAAAACTCCCCCATCATGAGATAATGGGAACAGAGAAAGTCGGCAAAGAAACAAAAAGGCAATCAGGATCTTTAGAGAAGTAGGGGAGCACCATGATTTCCACCTGTTCTGCTCCTGCTGGGACAGGGCTTTAGGTCAAGATACCGTAAATGAGCAGAAGGGAGTGCAATCATGAGAGAGGTGCTCTACATCAGAAAGCTGCTCTGCAGCAGAGCTTGGTCTTGCTAAAGGCTCCTCCATCTGGGTCATGCTCATCTTCCTGTGGCAGTGGGGCAGCCCAGACCCTGCACCCTCGTGCTGGTGGTGGGGCGGCTGGGCCAGGTTAGCTGGGGGTGATTTTCATCCAGATTCCAGCTGCTCCAGGCCAAGGGGAGCAGTCCTGCCCGTCTGTGGTGGGTCCCTGGGGAAGGGCAGTGAGGCTCTGATCTTACAGCAAACCTGTGTGGGCCAGAACTGCCCCCCATGAGCCACAACACAGCTGGGGGTGAGGGCACTTCAGGCCACTTCAACACAACTTCTGACCCGTCCAAACACCAAGCAATGCTTACACCACCTACTCATGGACATTCCTTGAGCTAGAAGGTGCAGTGGGTGCTGTGAAAACCTCTACAAGGCTCAGCAAAACAGAACCAAAAGCTGTGTCAGCATCTTCCCGTGCCCACCTCTGAACCCCATCACCACGGGCTCCTGCTCATGGTGGGGACAGTGGCACCCCCTCAGTCCAAGTGCCAGGTGCCAGAGCAGGCCCTGACGGATGGAGCAGCGATGGCTGAAACAGTCAGGAGCAGGGAATGAGAGATGCACACTCAGGAGGGGAGAATGAGAGGTGGTGGGGGCCCCACACACCCACTCCCCCATCTGAGCCTAACTAGTCTCACTAACAGGGAGGACTTAGTCCTGCAGCTGGGTGGGGGATGCAGAATCCTGACCCTTTCAGACAAGGAAAGAGCCCTGGAAAGGTAACAGACTCTGGAGGGGCTTGCAGCCTAAGCCAGTTAGGGCTGGGGTGACATCTAGGACGAGGTGACCCAACCAGTCCACTCCTTTCAGGTTCCCTCCCCAGCACTCCAGGGCTGTGGGAGAAAAGAGCCACCAAACACTTAAGAGAGAGGTCAGAAAAGCAGAATCTCCAGTCCACACAGTTTCACTGGGAGACAGGATGGAGAAGAGTTTATAGTCAAGACAATCCAAAAGGAGGTTTGGCTTAAAAACCTGCAAATCCTCAGCAAACCTGGTTAAAACATCAGCCTAACCAGGCTCAGCACAGCTCTCCCCTTCGGACTGGGGAAACAAATGTTACAGGTTTATACTAATTTATTTCTACCAATTCAACAAATGAATGTGTCCCTCCCATCCCCCTTCACGGGAGCAGCAGGCTCTGCAGCTCAGAGCCAGTGAAATTCCTACTTCCCAAAGCCTTGGAGATAACAGCTTGACCTTCATTACTGCCCTGCTTTAATTTCCGGCCTCCCTTTGCTAACCCTCCCTGATGGAGCCCTGCCAGGCTTTCTCCCTCCCTGGGGACCATCCTTGCTGCTGTTTTGCTTGGGTTTTAATCACCTTCTGCTTTGATGCCTCCAATCTTTCACAGCCTTCCCCCGTGCTGTGCCACCTCACCGGCCTTTTTGGGAGTACCAGATGGACCAGCCAGATTACTCTTAGGAAATTCCTACTCTTTTCTTGGTTTCTTCCCTGCCCTGGGAAAAGCTTCAAAGCTGCTCTCCCTGCTGGCAGGACTCCTNGCCATTCCCCCTTGTCCTGTCCCTCCATCCCTTGTTCCAAGTCCCTCTCCTGCTCTCCTGGAGCCCCTTTAGACACTGGAAGGGGGCAGAAGGTCTCTCTGGAGTCTTCTCCAGGCTGACCTCTCCAACTCTCTGTGTCCAAGCACCTTGGCATTGTGGCTTCAGGCCCCATCCAGGCTTCACCAAGTGCCCTGAACAGCCCAGCACCCAAAGGCTGATACACCAAACCCCAGCTGTGCTTCCAAGAAGGTGCTCTCTCAGCTCCAACAAGCTCAAGATAGTTTTAAACCCTCGAATAAAGAGTAATCACTCTTCTAGGTCTCATTTATAGGTCTTGTTTTCATTATCATTCCAAACAACATCCAAGCCTTATCTGAGTGTTAAATTCCCAGCTTTGGAGGCATCCCCTGGCAGCCACTTTCACAGACTCAACCCAAGGGGAAAACATTTTCTCATGGACACAGCTGTTTCCTTAAACAGACCCTGTGCTATGAGATAGGGAGACCAGAGAGTGTACTTTCTCTGGCCACTCATTAGCTAAGAGATCCCCTTTTCTCTGCCTCTGCTTGGCTCTAAGCCTCCCTCACAGCTTTTTCCAGCCTCTCTCTCGGTGATTTTTTCCTCTGGCTGGTAATTGTTCTCATTGCCCTTGGCTCACAGATGGTCCTGGGAGAGCTCACTGCTGATGTGGTGCCAGCTCTGCTCCATTCCAGCTGCTAAAGGGCAGGAGGAGACCAGCTACCACTGCACAGGAAGCCTTTCCCCTTTCCCTGCTCCATCTGCCCTTCCACACCCAGCAATTGCAGCAAAAGACTCTGCTCACCACAGCTGGGTCATCCCTCTGCCCCATCCCAGCATCCAGGTCACCCCCAGCCCCTCTGCCCCCCACATGAAGCCTCCCCATTCCATCTTGATCTCCCTACCCACCCTTCCTCCTTGACAGCCTCTCCTGCCATGCAGCTGAGTCATTTCCCCTTCTCCAGACCTTTCCTTCAAGCTTTCCCATCTCCTCTGGCTTGGGAGCACCCCTGCAGTCCCAGTCCCAGCAAACCTCCCCCACAGAGAGGAGCAGCCCCTGGGATGTAATTCTTTATGCTGAGGGTGACAAAACACCAGCACAGGTTCCTCAGAGCAGCTGTGGCTGCCCTTGGACCCCTGGAAGTGTCCCAGGCCAGGCTGGAGCTTGGAGCAGCCTGGGATAGTGAAAGGTGTCTCTGAATGTGGCAGGGGGTGAAATGAGATGATCTTTAAGGTCTCTTCCAACCCAAACCATTCTGTAAATCCAGCCCCTGGGCTCCAGCCCCATTCCACAGGGACAAACTGGGACTGCCACCCAGGCAGGATGGATGTGAGTGGAAAACAAGGGGGGAAAAAACACGGCAGAGCAGAGAGGAGGTGAAAGGAGGTCTTATTTTTCACCAAGCCAAGTTGTTTTTGGAGGCACAGACACTGGGTTCATTCATGAAGCAGCAAAGTGCAGGGTTTTCAACGGAAACAATGAATTAACAAAGATGAGCAGCAACAGGATAAATGACCTTTTTTCCTGCCTCCCAAAGTGTCCTGTTTCTTTCCTAACCAAGCAGCCAACAGCTCATTTAGCTTCAAGGCACTCAGCCCCAGCGACCTGGTGCCTCAGGAGAAGTCCCAGGGCTTAGAGAGGAGCATTCCACAGAGGAACCTCCTTCCCTGTGGCTCCACACCCTTCCCACTCAAAGCCATGGGAGCTGGGGGTTACAGAGGACTCCACATGGCATTTGGGATGTTAAGCATGGGTGTTGCCACCCAGCAAGGCAACAGCCCCATGGCTAAAGCCAAGGCATCATGGAATGAAGGTACATCACAGAAATTTTGGGCTGGAAATCGGGAACAGGCTGCTCACCCAGAGGGTGGTCAGGCACTGGAACAGGCTCCCCAGGGGTGTGGTCATGGCCCCAAGCCTGACAGAGTTCAAGGAGCATTTGGATGATGCTCTTGTGTTTAGACAGTCCTGCAAGGAGTGCGGGAGTGGGACTCAATGGTCCTTACAGGTTCCTTCCAATTTAGAATCACAGAATTGTTTATTTTGGAAAAGACCATCAAGTCCAACCAGATGATGCAATGCAACACTGGAGACAGTGCACCAAAAACTTTTGACCATATACCACATCTGTGACCAGTAACTATNTGTGCAGAGCCACAAGGTCCCCCCTGAGCCTCCTTTTCTCCAGGCTCAGCCCCTTCCCAGCTCCCTCAGCCCCTCCTGGGGCTCCAGCCCCTTCCCAGCTCCGTTCCCTGCCCTGGACACACAAGATGATCCATGATATTCGCGGTTCTAAGATCAGTGCCCCGAACACCAACCCCCTGGGACACAACTGAACCCACCCATGGGAAAAAGATCCCAGTCCACTGAGAACCCAGCACCTTTCACCAGTGTGCAATTTCTCTTCAAAGACTCAGAAGGAAAGTGGTTTGACTTGCAGTTTCTGCTATCTCAAAATCTATCAGAGGGATACGCTACCCTATGCTAACATAACGGATTAAAGCAGAAGATAAAATGCTGTTCCATTATCTATTTATTAAAAGCACCACTTGAACTGCTTTTATTCAGTGTACATCTCCCAGTAAAGAGGCACTCCTTGACAGTGTAAATCAGCGAGCAATTGTGTTTTAACAGCCTTTAGAATGGCATTTCCCCACGCTTTTAGACAGAGTATCAGACAGAAAACCTCTTCCAAAACTCACTTATCGTAACAGGCGAGATCACAGAGCTCTTTACTGCTCCTCTACCACCAAGACAAATATAAAATGGGCTTCTAAAACTCACAAAGCAGAGATCATTCCCATTTCTGCTGCATGAATATCCTTAATGATGGGACAAAATAAATAATTTTGTTAGCAGGGGAGAGCTGTGCAGCTCGCACTGACAGATGGGACTCCTGGTAGGCGATGAAATGCAGGCTGCAGCTCCCAGCCCAACGATGCCACCTCCGTGGTGGCTGTGGGTTCTGTGGGAATCAGCTCTTACAGAGCCAGAAAGGATGAAGCCACTCTGAATCTAGCAGCTCTCTGAGCAAAAGGGGGAAAAAATGATGCCAAACTTTCAGCAAAAGATTTCAGGTGTGAATGTAGCGACACATGTGAACTGCACAACAAAAGGGAGGTTGCTGTATTCTCTCTGCTTCACCAGAATAAATCAGGCTTTTTCTTGGTTGAGGATATTTTTCCATGCAAAGAAACATTCCCCCTTACTTTTTGCCAGGCTCTACTGCTTTGGTATTCTAATTTTATTCACAAAGTGTTTCAATAATGAAACCTGGAGCAAGAGCATTCAGAGTAGGTTGGATTTCAAATGAAATGCTGGTGGAAGAGAAGCACAGCAAGCTCCACCCTGAGCTGCATAAGTCAGCAGAGTCTCCACTGTGGACATGAGCAAATGTCAGATCTGATCAGGGGAAGAGAGAAAGGGATGCAGCCACATGCAAGGGGAAGGATACCCATAGTCTGGAAACTGTGTGAGTGGATGGATGGATGGATGGATGGATGGATGGATGGATGGATGGATGATGGATGGATGGATGGATGGATGGATGGATGGATGGATGATGGATGGATGGATGGATGGATGGATGGATGATGGATGGATGGATGGATGGATGGATGGATGGATGGATGGATGGATGGATGGATGGATGATCCTGACCACATTGCTGCTGTCAGGACTTCAGCACTGTGGCAGACTCAATGCTGAGGTTGATGTCATTGCTCCTTCCTTTCCTGTGGCCACCTTATCACCTGCTGCAGATGAACTGGGGCACTTCCCTGCCAGGGAACGCCCAGGCCCCAGCTGTGCCACAGCAAGGACACCCCTCCTTGGGGTGGTTACCCAGCCCTGTGCACCCCAAACTTCTGGCTGCTCTTACACGAGCTAAATTCTGACGGGGCTGACAAACCTGAAAGATCATTTCAAACCACAATCACTTCAAATTCAGGCTGTGACCTCCTTGGCAGGATCTCCCTTCAGCACAGCAGCCCCAAACAGGAGCTGACAGTGCTTTGCAACCTTTTGAACCAGCACTGAGGTCCCTTGGGTACTGAGGGGAGGGCTTCTCTCAGCAGCATGCAAGCTCCCTGGCTCTGACAGCCCTGCTCTTGGGCTGCCTGGGAGGGCACCAGCATCCCATCCCCTGCGCTCAGTGGTGTGAAAGGTCACTGGGGAAGGTGCACTTGTCACCAGGAATAAACCGCGGCGCAGAAGTTGTGTCACGTCTTCTCTCCGGGAGGACGGAGCCGGCTGAAGCCAGAGAAAATCTCTCCTGATGCCAGTGGGGTTTGGATCTGTCCTGGAGCAGCGAGCAGAAATGCCAAGCAGCAAGGAGTGAAACCTCTCCTAAATGGCACGGGTTACCAGCTGGCACAGAGGGAGCCCCAGGGGACACCCAGGGCAGGTGTCCCTTCACATTGAGGTGCAACCCAAATATCTCCATAACAGAAGTCACCCCATTACCATAAAGCTGGGGCAATGCCAGCTTCCCAGTCAGGCTAAATAAATCCCTTCCCTTTGCTTCCCCTGACAGCACATCTTATCCAGAGCTATTCTGAGACAAGAGCCACCAGCAGACCAGGGAGAATTGTGTTTGAGGGTCCAGCTCAGGAAAGCATGGCTGATCCCCTGTGCTCCTGAAGCATTAGTTTCCCAGATGAAACTCATAGTTTTCCACATTTTACTCCCAGATTTTATTTCTCTCTGCAGTAGGTAGCAGACCAGAAGCAAAACTACAGCAAGGGCAACCCACATGGAAGAGAAGCAAACCTCACCTGATCTGCTGGGAGGAAGAAACCAAGGCCAGCCAGCAGCAAGGCTGCTGTGTCCTGGCTCAGCAGTGTCCCAGAACCTGATCATGGCTCACAGACCCCCTGCATGAGATGTTCTGCAGGGGAAGACATCATGTCCTGCCACACTCTGCTTGCAGCCCAGGAGGAAGCAGCACAGCCAGGGGGTGACAGCAAGGCCACCCTCCCCTCTCAGCTCTCAGCACGGGCAGGCAGAGCTGACACAGACAGGGGTGTCACCACATAAAGGGCTGATGAGCCCATGTCCAGCCCCTCTGCTCCTCCCTGAAATGTGGGTCAAGCCACAAGGTGACAGCCAGTGCTAAGGGAGCCATGCCTGTCCCCCGAGGTGCTTCCTGCACTGTACCAAAAACTAAAGCCAAGCAATAAAAATTAAAAGAGAAGTAATATGGATCATAAACCCCAAGCACAAGACTAAAAAGTCCCCGGACACTGATGTATCATTAAGACAGGGCATGAAACTCCCCTGGCAGCACTGCCAGGTCTCCTTCCCTTGAGAAATTATCCTGGTTTCTGATTATTGTTTTGTCAAAGATGGGTTAGGCTTTCATCACCTGGCTCTCCAGTGTTAAGGGAAAAAAAAAAAGTGGTGGAAAGGCTTGGGACCTGTGTGTCACCCCACAGTGTGCCACTTCTTGTGCCTGACCCACCCACTGGGCCTTGTGGCTGAGACCATCAGAGCCCTGAACCTACAGCTGCACACACCCTGGTCAGGAATGACACTGTGGAGATACCCTAAACAGATCCACAGAACCACGGAATGTTTTGGGCTGAAAAGGAACTATTAGAGGCCATATAGCCCAGCCCCCTTCCCATGGGCAGGGTCACCCTCCACTAGAACAGAGTGCTCCAAGTCCCTTCCAACCTGGCCACACATGGGGCATCCACTGCCTCTCTGAAAACTGATCACTAAAATAACTGGCCCCAGCCTAACAAGGCTGCTAGGCTGAGCTCTGATAAAAGAAAAAATTATTTTGTTTAAAGCTCTCCTTCCCCCAGTCTTGCAATGACTGGTAACTCACAGGCATCCTCCCCCATCCCAATATCCCACTGTTTTCCCACTACAGAAGATCCCACTGAAACAGCAGCCCCAGAACTGGAAGTTTTATGGGGGTAGGAGTCCAGATTTAATTCTTTTGGACACAAAGCTGAGGTTTTAATCATCTCTGGCAACTGGGGAAAAAAAAAGTGGGAAGCTCATTGCCCCCACCACCACTGCCCGTCATCTCCATGCCCCACTGGTCCAGCCCTGCTGGCCCATTTACATCCCCTTCTTCTTGTAAATATTGCCTGAGCACTCCTGCCTGCCCTCCTGCCCTCAATTAACCATGACCTGGGGGAGAAGCACGTAAGAAAGCACTCACATTTAACTGATCTCCACAGATGGTGGAAACAGAGCTCAATTGAGACAAGCAGGAGCAGAGGGGATGGGCAAGGGCAGGACAAGCAGGACAGGAGAGTCCCTCCAACCCGAACATCCTTGCCCAGCTGTCCTCACCTCCCAACACTTCATGAGATTTGAACACAGTTTGTATGCCACAGGGCTTGATTCTCTGCTCTGCAGCAGGTTATCCTGCAAACAAAACCTCCCCTCTGCTGAATCCCAGAGCCATCAGCCCTCTCCCCCCAGTCTCAACTGGGTGCATGTCCCACCAGCCACTCCCATCTCATGACACAAGGCAGAGCCCACACAAGCTCTGCAGCTCCCAAATCCCATGGGAGCCTTGGAGACCACTGCATTAGGAGTCAGTGCATCTCAGAAGCAGCAATGGAAGGAAACTCTGGAAGGGCCAGGTTGGATAGAGACTTGGAGTAACCTGGTCTAGTGGAAGGTGTCCCTGCCCATGGCAGAGGGCTTGGAACTAGACAAGGTTTAAGGTCCTTTCCAAGCTAAACTGTTCTGTGACTCTACAATAAATATCTCAGGCTCCAAAAAGCACCCCCAGCATCCGTGGGGATGCCAGAAACACAGCTGGCACCTTCAGCAGGGCACCCAGCTCCCAGTTCCAGCTGCAAGGAGACACAGGTCACCAGCAGAGCAGCCCTGGCTTTACACAAAGGAGGTTTTGCTGGAACAAAAGCAAAGGCCGCAGAAATAGGTTGATTTTTTTTCCTCTTTTTCCTGAGATATGACTAAACTCCAGGATCAGGTAGTGCCTGGGCATCCTGCAAGCATCCTGCAAGCAGTGCTTTCAACATTTAGGAACAAAAGGCTGCGGTGGGGAGGAGAATGGTGGGAAACCTTGCGGGCTCCCGAGATTCATTTGAGACCTGGTGTTTGCAGCACAGGCTGTATTTCATCTTTTCATAAGTAACTCTTACCAGGAAACATTACAAAAAAGGGGGCATTTCAAGGCAGAAAAGTTGGTCGCCAAACGTCATTTTATTTTATTTTTTAAACCTTTTGTTAGCAACTCTTCTGGGGAGCAAATCCAGCAGAGGCAATAGAGTGCAGCGTGCACTCCTAAATTAGTTTCCAGGCACTTGGGATGCTTTATTATTCATTTCCTCCAAATATTAGGTAATGCCTTTCACCCCTTTCAAAGTCTATACGAGGGGTCTTTGATGCATTGTGGGACTTGAAAGTTTCAGGTCTAAAGAAGCATTTCTTTTAAGTCCTCCCTTTTATCAAGCATATTCTGTTCTGTTCGCTATAATGCACACAATGGCATGAGAGTCTTGACCTGCTTCATGTCTGATGAGTTGAAATCTCAGATGCATAGGATAAAACAGCCATTCCTAGCAATACAGCTTAAACACTTAGGGCTCTATTCAGGCAAATATTACCCAGGGGTCTGCCACGCCACTGAAAAGCTGCAGAAATTGGCTCCGCAGACGGCTGACCAATTCAGCAGTGAGGAATGACCCCGCCACATTAACTCCCCTTTTCATTTCACCCCAGGCGAGCCGGGGTCTGGAGGTAAGCGCAGCACAAGGCGAGAGCCGGCTGAAGCCAGATTCATTTTCTTTATATAAAGTATTTTTGTGTGCGTGTGTGACCATGAATGTCATTATGCGGATCTGCAAAAGAAGCAGAGTAATGACATTAGGGCAAGGCGCGGGAATCAGGGAGGGTTTTGGCTCACCGTGACACCCGAGCGCTGTCACGTCTTCTGGACAAGCAGAGTTTGTAGGCTTAAGCACACTGCAAATGTCTCAGAAAAGCAGGTCTCTGCCTCTGCTGAAGGTGTGTGGACTTTGCTGGGTCACTTCACACCATCCAGCATCAGCCTCCTCCATGTGTTAACCAGAATTAATGCCTCTTGTTCCATAACAATTTACCCTGTTCCGTAGTTTATTTGTTTTTTCACCCTGATTTTTCCTCTTTATACTGCAAGCTCGCTCAAGAGATGGCTCCTGCCCAACAATACCCTGGACCCAGGGCAGAGATGCAAAGTGAGACGTATTATTGCAAAAGCAAACACAATTTGGTACAAAATACCATGTTCTTGTCCTTTAGACAATTGCACCAACATGTTTTTACAGAGGTACCCCGTGGCTATTTTAGGATATTAATCTCTCTCTTATCAATCTCCTCTTAACAGGTTAGAACTAAGAATAAAATTTTTAAAGGGCAATCTGGAAATGCAGGGGTAAAATTTAATGTACAAGCTGGAGAGCTCCTAAATGGGCTGAAGATGCTGGAATTTGCCTTGCATGTTTTATACCCTAGGAGCAAAAGATGCCTCTAGAACAAGTCAGAAAACAAGTGTTCAGACTGTATGGGAAGATGTTTGTAAAAGAGACAGGTCCTGTTTTTCTGACTCCTCTTGCCTGTGTACACCCTGCAAGTGGTATGACCTGCAATCCCATCCTGTCAGCCTGAGACCAGCCTTGACAACCCCAACATTTCACTGGGAAAAACATCTCTTAAGCTACATAAAAAGGAAGAAGTTCATCTTGCATGAGTATAACCCAGCTATGTCTTTCCTGATACTGGCAAAACATCCAGAAGCACCTCCTGTAAAATAGGAATATATGCATCTGCAGGCCCTGGTCCTGGTGAGTGTGATTTTAGGACTAGCTCTAAAAGCAAATCAGATCCACAAGGCTATAATCTCCCAACCCATCCACCTTCTCCAGAATGCTGCAGACCTGGAGAGCACAAGCCTGATTTTTGAAGGATGCTGAGCCCCTCTCTCACAGCTGGCATGGCAGTAGCAGCAACAGGTACCAAAAATAATATGATAAAGCTGGGACAGGGCTTTGAGCTACCTGGTTGAAGATGTCCCTGCTTATTGCAGGGGGGTTGGACAAGAGGTCTTTTAAAGGTTTCTTCTGACTTCTCTTCTCTTCTCTTCTCTTCTCTTCTCTTCTCTTCTCTTCTCTTCTCTCTTCTCTTCTCTTCTCTTCTCTTCTCTTCTCTTCTCTTCTCTTCTCTTCTCTTCTCTTCTCTTCTCTTCTCTTCTCTTCTCTTCTCTTCTCCTCTCTTCGAGTCTCTTCGAGTCTCTTCTCTTCTCTTCGAGTCTCTTCGAGTCTCTTCGAGTCTCTTCATCTATTCTCACCTCTCACATTACCCACCTGGCTAGAAGGCTTTTTAGGAGCCCTCTGAAGCATCCTTACTGAAGTACCATCAGGACATACATGGTTTGTGCCCCACATGTGAGTGGTGCAGTGCTGGCCTGCCAGAGGGCAGCTGACAAGTCATCATTGTGCACGCTACAAATCCTCTGAGCCGGTGAGAAAACTCAAACAATGTGAAGATTTATCAGTTTGCAGGTGGAAATCCTTTCAGTCAAGACAACAATTCAATTCCTTTTGAGGTAAAGGAAGAGTTTTTGCTTGGGGACCCCGTCAGGAGCAGAGGCAGCACAAGGATGGGACCCATCACTCATCAGTCAGCAGAAAGATGCTGACAGGGGTGTCTGCACAAATTTTAAAGGAGCCTGAAACAGCTCCTTTGAGAGAGGGAGACAGAAGAAAAGAAGCAAAACTGCAGGAGAAATGAAATGTATTTGTAAACCCCAGGCAGAGTTGACACAAGGCAGCTGGCACAGGAGTGCAGAGATGATAATGGAGCCTGATGGATAGTTCACAGGATTATCAGACACCCTCCAACTCAAATATGCTGAGGAACCAATTATTTAATGCTAAAGACAGTGCAAACAGATGTTTAATAAGCTGGATCAATTCAGGATTGTTGGAGCTCAAGGGGCCAAACCCCCACGGATGTAAGTCTGGAAAGCCAGCATGATGAAATTCCTGATGCTTCAGATACACATGGGCCCTCCCAGTCACCACCATCTCTGCCAGGAGACTGGGGGGCATGGAGGGGAAACACAGCTGGAATTTGGGAGCAGATGGGTGCAAGAGGTCCCTGGGGTGAGGAAGCACGTTCCCCACCCCAGGCTGACAGCACTCAGCTCTGCAGCCAGTAGCCTTGCTGGTTGCCCTGTTTACAGGAGAAGGTGTTGCTGTTCTCAGGAACAGTCTGGTTTATCTTCCAGCTGATTGCAGAGAGGCAGCAGGGAAGCTGTAGGAGGTGTGGGAGACAGAAAGGAGTTTAGTCTGTGCTCCAGGCACTGATTAGAACCCGTTTGGAGTCAGGGATGATTCCTGTGAACAAAGCACCCCTCCTCAAGCTGTTCTGCTGGCAGGGGGGTTGGGGGAAAAGAGGGTCTCAGCACCCTCCCTGGCTGCCTTTTCAGGAGGTGACCCTGCAGACACACCATCCCCTCACCTGGGCAGCTCCTGCAGCCAGAGAAGAGGGACAAACTTCTGCTCATCCTCGCATGCTGCCCAAATCAAGATCTAGATCAGATGTAACATGGGATAAAAACATCCCCACTAACTATAAAGGGCGCCTAAGTTTTTCAATGTCTGAAAATTGCTTCCAGAAACCACATTGTGTAAGTTTCTCCTTTCATCTACACTCAAACTGTACTATAGGAGCTGAGGTACTATAGGTGTGTCTTAAAAATCTGCATTTCCCCATGATACAACCTCCACTAGCACTGTTCCTGTAGTCCAGGCTACAGCAGAGATGCAAGAATAGGTGTAAGAAAGAAATTTTTTTATGATGAGGATGGTGAGGACCTGGTACATGTTGCCCACAGAAGCTGTGGCTGCCCCTGGGTCACTGGCAGTGTCCAAGGCCAGGCTGGACAGGGCTTGGAGCACCCTGGGATAATGGAAGGTGTCCCTGCCCATGGCAGAGGGTTGGAATGAAATGAGCTTTAAAGGCTCCTTCCAACCCAAACCACGGTTCTGCAGTTCTGTGATAACACAGCACCAAGATGCTCCTCAGCATCCAACACACACGCACAGAGGAAAGATGTGGGAATTTGGTGCCTGAGGGATGGGAACCTGTGGGGCTCACAGCACGACTCTGCTCAGGGTTTGGCCAGTGTAAACTAGGAAGTTGCTCATGAGAAGATGGTGAAAAAACCCCAGCCTCCCACCTGACACAATGCAAAATATCTCAGTTCAAAAACATCAGCTCAGGGTCTGGCTCTGGCATATCTGAACCAGCTCAGATGATAAAAAAAGGATTCTCCTTTCTTCCTGTTCAAGACTTGTAGGTAAACATCCAAGTCACAGGCTCCTGTGTGACAGCTGCAGAAAACAGGTCTGGAGAGGACCTTGAAATGCCACCCAAATCACAACCCCGTGACTGGGTCTGGACGGGGCCAAGCACAACAACAGCCAAAAGCACTCCAAGCATTAACAAATATTGTTGCTTGGTGCACTCCTGTGCAGCTGCCAGCGTATCTGCAGCCTGCTCCCTCCAGCACTCAGCAGTGAGAACACACATATTGATGAGAGCATCTTCCACGGATTTACAGGAAGAGCAATTAGAGGTTTGGTCGTTGACGACAGCAGAGAATCGTGGTGGTGGTGGTAAAGATGATTTGTGCTGATCCATTAACACAGCAAACTACCTCCTCTCCCACAGGAAATCTCAATAACTGAGGCAGATCAGAACCCCAAGGCCCCAGAAAGGTATTGGGACAAGCACGTAGTTGTCCCCAGTCTGCATCCTGCTTGCCAGCTGTCCCCACAAAGCTCACCCCGGTGTGTACTCACCAGTACCCTTGGTTCTGTTTCAAAATGGTGATGCTCCTCTCGCTCCTCTGACCATTTCCTATGGAAAAACAGAGAGGAGAAAACACAAAACAAAACCCCTCGTCAGATCCAGGACTGGTTACGTGGTTAAGAAGGGCCAGCTCTGGATAAGCCTCTGCCGAGACGAGGAGCGAACACGGAGCCAGGCCTGCTCCTGCTCTCCCACCACACGTGTTCCCAGGGTCAGTTCCTCTGCTCACCACCCTTCCCTGTATCACAACATCACCTAGCAACACCGTGCCACGGAGGTGCGAGCCCACCCCATCCTCCCCCTGTATCACATCTCCAGTGACAGCTGGGAGATGAACACCCCGGGAAGGGCTCACTCCGGAGCAGCTTCGGGCTGCTTCACCCATCCCTCCCCCAGATAAACATTACACTTTGGCCCCTCGGGATTATCAGCTTATTCCTACATAGTTCAGCCACCAGTGGCAGCTCAGTAGTACCTGCGGTGCAAATCCACAATAAATCCAAATTCCACAAGTGCTGGGGTGCAGAGATGGAAGGTGTATGACAAGCATCCTCCCAGCTCTGCCCATCAAAGTTCCCTGCCCCTCTTAGCTTGAGAAAACCTTTTGGAGAAATGGAGCTCTACAGAAGCTCCTGGCCACCACCTGCACTTCCAAATGATGGAGATGGGGGGCTTGCACTTCCAGAAGCTGACACCTCCATGTGGGACACCCAGAAGTTTGCCTGGAGGTGGGCAAGACTCAGGGCTGAGGATGAAGGATGTTTTGGGGTGCTTTACTCCTCTTCAGAACAATCTCAAGGTGTGAGACCCCTACCAGCAGACAGCCACTATATCAACAGGGTCCCCTAGGACTATTTGGGGGGCTGGCCCAGGCCTTCTCCTGGGTGAGGACAGAGAGGAAGACCATTATGGCTATTACAACACTGGGAACACATGATGCAGTTGGGCTCAGCTGGAAAGTGCTCCTGTGGCTCAGCAGTCAGATGGAAATGCACTGTCTGCATGCCATAGAAGCTGTAATTTGGGGGATTTTCCCTAAAATGGCACCACCAGCTCACACCTGTCCTTGAACCTGGATTTGTACCTGAGTCCTGGCCAGGGTCAAGAGGTTCCCTCCTACTCACAGAAGCTGCAAATGAAACAGGATCTCCCTGCCAAGGCCTAGTGGTGTGCAAAGCAAGGAACAGCCACACATTGTGTGCAGTCTCTCCATGGGTATGGAGACATTTGTTATCATGGGGCAGCTGGAGATGGAGACACTGCCTTCTCTTCCCAGGTTCCCCAAGAGGATCCTGACTGAATCAATCACCCAAATATCTCTTTTTCTTCTCCAGGCAGTCCTCGAGTGGGTTTACTTATGCAAGGTCCTCTGGCACTATTTCCCATTACTCCTGACACAGGGAAGCAAATGGGATCCCTCTCCCATTTGAAAGCTTTTAGAAAGAGCCACTGATCTTGATTCAGCCTTTATGAGATTCTCATTCCCATTATTTTCATGGGAAAGTGTCAACAATATTTTCCAAGTCAGGCTGACACCCGGATGACTACCCCAGGATGGAGACACCAACAGGCCCTGATCACCCTACCCCATCTATTTCACTGGTACCTTACTGCTCTGCACATACACTCAAGGAACAGAGCAAAACCATGAAGGGTAACCTTGTAATGCCTCGAATTCTCCTTCTCACATGTCTACAACCACCGGCCTGAGGACATTTAGGCAGCCTGAGGACAGTAGGCAATGCATGGAGCACACGTGAGTGGTGCAGCACAGGGAGTGGCTACAGACCAGCCCCAGGGCCATCATCAGCCCCAAGAATGAGACTTCCCTGCAGCCCACGTGCTTTCAAGAGCATCCAGCTGCTGTGACCCTCCAGCAGGGTCCTCCTTCCTCAGCCATGGCCCTGTTCAGATCATTAACTCACAAGGATCCACCACTGTCGAGGATGAATGGCTTGTTTGCTACTCAACAGCCAAAAGTGATCAGCAAGGGGGCAAAGAGCTTAATGCAGAGTTTAATGCAGGCCACTCTCAACATGCCCACATTGGGCCAGCATCATTGTCTTTGTCTAGGGCAAAATTCACAGGGGAGGCTGCAAAAATCCTGCAATGGATCCTGGTTTCGTGGCAGAGCTCTGCTTCAGCTGATGCACAACCTCCCCCTGGCACCAGGGCAGGGGCTGGCACCACATTTCCTTTGGGAAGTGTTGGGCTTCAGCTCTAACTCCTACCTGAAGTCTCCTTCTCTCCACAGGTCCTTCACTGCAGCTGCTCCCCAGAGCAAGGGGAGCTCAGCTTGCAGTGCAACACCTTGCTGTAGGCAGGTGGGGCTGGTGTCTTCTCACAAGGAACAGGACAAGAGGGAACAGCCTCAAGGTGAGACAGGGCAGGTTGAGATGGGATATGAGGAGAGGTTTCTTCACAGAATGGGCTGTCCAGCCCTGGCACAGCTGCCCAGGGCAGTGGTGGTGTCCCCACCCCTGCAGGGATTTAAAAGCTGTGTGCATGTGGCATCTGGGAACATGGGTCAGTGGTGGCCTTGGCAGAGCTGGGGGCATGGCTGGACTCAATGGTCTTGAAGGGCTTTTCCAACCTAAATGATTCTGCGATTCTATGATTCCACCTAAAACCATTCAAATTGCTCTTTGAGGCATAGAAGAATTCTTATGGGGAAATAAATGGCAGTTCTTGGACTAAGAAAGGCTGCACCTGAATCCCAGTTTCACTAATCCTCCAAGAAGAGTGGCTGTGAATAAACACACTCATGACCCACCCTCTGAACCAGAAGATGCCTTGGTGCTCTTGTAGCCATTTCCAAAATAGGATGGGCACTGCTGAGGGCAGCCCAGGCTTCATTCTCCTGTTCCCAAAACACACGTGTGATGAGAAGCTACAAATCATCCAGGCTTGCCTGTGGCTTCCCCTTCAGCCACAAGATCCCTTTTAGCTTCTTGGGGTGGTTTTCAGAAGGACTAGAACACACCCTCCTGCAGATGCCATCCGGATTTCCAATTCCCTCCCTGAACGCATCACTGACGTGCCACATCAGCTCACGCTGCTCCTCTCACCTCCTGTCACCAGCACTGGAGCTCCTGCCCCTCTTCAGCACACTGAGCTCCTCATCACCTGGCTGGGCTGAGCTGCTGGGCTGGGAAAGATGATTCCCAAATCAACTGGTGATGTGGAATGCTTGTCCTGCTCTGAGGTCAAGCCCACGTGAAGGAACAGCCTTTATCACAGAATCACAGGGCAGTCTGAGTTGGAAGGGACCTTTACAGGCCATCTAGTTCAAGCCCCCTGCCATGAGCAGGGACATCTTCACCTAGACCAGGTGGCTTAGAACCCTGTCCAGCCTGGCCTTGAATATTTCCAGGATTGGGCCATCCACAGGTTCTCTGGGCAACCTGTGCCAGGCTTACCACACTCATTGTAAAAAATTTCTTCCTAATAGCTGATCTAAATTGATTCCCCTTCAGTTTAAAACCATCACCCCTTGTCCTGTTGCAACACACCCTGCTAAGTTTGTCCCCATCTTTCTTCTAAACCTTCTTTAGGCCCTGACAGGGGCTCTGAGGTCTACTTGGAGCTTTCTCTTCTCCAGGTGAACACCTTCAGCTCTCCCAGCCTGGCTCCAAAGCAGAGGGGCCCCAGCCCCTGGAGCATCTCTGGCCACTGCAGCAGGTCCATGCCCATGGTGAGGACACCAGAGATTTCTCCAGGGTGTCTACACTGGGAACAGCCCTGCCCTCAACAGAACAAGCACTCACATATTTCCAGTGGACTTCCAAGGCTGCCATTCATGCCCTAGCCCTGACCAGCTGGAATTCAGGTCATCTGAAGCACAAGACTGCCCTGGACTGGCAGCCAGCAAAGACCATGGGCATGCCCTCCCCAGTGTCCAGGCCAGGAGGTGACTCCCAGGGACAGCCTGATAAACCTACACCAGTCCCTGGCACACCAGGTAGGATTCAGCTCCAATTAAGGCACCTCAGCTGGGGTGCCCACGCAGATCCTGGCTTTAGTTGCCTTAATGCAGGTTCTCACTGCTACTCTGGACTCCCTAAGCTATCCCAGACCCATGTGTGGCTTTGCTAGACTGAACCCTGGGTCTCCATCCCTCCTGACTGACAGATGGAGACTAAGGAATGTGTCCTGAGGTAAAAATGGACACCTATGGCCAGCAGCTGAATTGTGACTACACGTGTGGCGGCTGCCCCAGCTCTTACTGCAGCCCATGGGGATGCAGTTGGCACGATTTTGGGTGTTTGGTGAGCCAATTAGTTACTCAAACCTCAGTATCTCTTTTGGGCTGTGAAACCCCCTCCAGACTCCACTGGCCAAACATCCACTGACTCTAAAAGGAGACTCTAAAACTAGACTCTAACTCTAGTTAGTATTTTTATCTGCCACTGCAGCCTACCTCCAGCTCCTGGTCTAAGTTTCAACAGCTCCAAAATAAAACCCATTTGCATGGGTTGGGGATGCCCTGCAGCTCTGCATCTCAGGCCCCTGCTGTGATGAGCAGCACAATCCTGGCACATCCACACTTCCAGAATGGCTCCAGTGCTTGTGTGCCTTCTGCATAATAGGACTGAAACAAATAAATTTGACAAAGAAAGGAGAAAGAACAACAGATATGCAAATCCATGCCATAAATCATTCACCAAATCTGTTCTGCAGTTTTGAAATAATCTTGGAGGTTGCTTCCCAAGTCCTGTTTGCAAACCCTCTGTTAATCTGGGAAGCAGATCCTTCTACAGTAGGCTGTATTACAGCATCTTCAAGAAATCCCCATCAAATGTTATTTTAAAATGCCCATGACTTTTGCAATCAGTTATTTTTAAATCTTCTTGGCATATCTGAAAACCAAACATCATTAAAAAACCCCTTTGCCGTGATTCAGCTGTACTGGGTCTAAGCCTGGGCAAGAGCTCATCTCACATCTCCTTTCATACCCAGGTCACCCCCAAATTCCTCCCAGAGGCCTCTGCCCATTTCCTTCATATGCTCCAAAGAGCCTTTGACTTCCCCAGATTCTTCCTGAGCTTCACTGAAAGCCTGTGTTGCCTCAAACAGGGCAGTGCCCTGGAGATGCCCTCTAGAATCGCAGGAGCCAAGTCACCCACGCCCCTGCAGAAAATCCCACATGGAAAACATACTCTGAAAAGGCATTTCTACCATGCCCTGGCACACATGGACATTTCATTGCCTAGGAGAGTGTTTGGGATGATTATTGCTGGGGTTTTTTTATTGCCAGGGACTGCTTCTTCCAGCAAAAAAAAAAACAAAACTGCCCTGAGACAGATCATCCCTCCCAGCTCGGAAAGAACTGAGTGTGTGGATCATGCTCAGAAGGAGTGACCTGGCTGCATCTTTGGGCTGACATCCTTTCCAACCTCCAGTGCTCAGTTTTCCCCTTCCTGTGTGAAAATGGAAACAACAGTGTCAGCTGTGGTTGGAAAGGGCTTTGAAACCTGCAGGTGAGAAGTGTAGGTAAGACAGCACCACACCCTTCTAGAAATGGGGGGAGAGGGAAAGGCAGCAAAGGGGGGTAAAACCCCACATAATAAATAATACTCTACAAATTACATAAAATGAACGCATTAAAAAACCAATCCTCCAAGAAGCAGCTGCTTCATCCTTTGCTGTTGATAGGATCAATATAAGAGAGGAAATTACCACCTTGCGCTCTGCAACACATCACACCAACTTTCCTTTACAGACCCTAATGCTCCTGATTGCAGTGTCAATTTAAAATTTACCATAAAATGCAGAATCTCATAAACTTTACAGCCTCAATCACACTCAGCCAGTGTTTTCACCCAAATCACATGCACAGGCACCCGCTTTGCTCTCCAAGGCAGACACACAACAATGTGCTGCAGATGGGAGAGCAGAGCGGGGCACCAGAGCTGGGATCTGCCTGTCCTGGGTAGCCTGGATGAAAAAAGAAGGAATCAGGTTGCAAAACAAGCTGGAAAATGTACCCTCAGATCTCTCTGAGACAGTTCATTCCATGTCCAGCAGGATGAAGAGTAGTCAGAATCATGATTTATGATGAAGGTGGGCAGGCCCTGGCACAGGGTGCCCAGAGCAGCTGTGGCTGCCCCTGGATCCCTGGCAGTGCCCAAGGCCAGGCTGGAAGGGCTTGGAGCAACCTGGGATAGTAGAAGGTGTTCCTGCCTGTGGCAGGGGGATGGAACCAGATGGCCTTTAAAGGTCCCTTCCATGGAAACCATCCCATGATTATACAATCCAATGCAACACGACCTCAGGTGCAGCAGCTCTGGTGGCACTGCCACCCCACGATGCTGAGCCAACCTCCTTGCACTGGGACATGCTTAAAACATAGCTGTTTTATGCCCTTTTGCAGGCTCTCACGGAGCACCCCGAGTCATTTCCCTAATCCTGGGTGTCCTTCAGAAATTTAAACCTGTGCAGCTGCTATGGAGAAGATGGTGTGACTTTTTAATGCAGGGAAGAAGCATGCAGCCGACCATTTGCTTTTGCAGGCATGGGTTGCACTCAAGGGTTGACAAGGGAAAAACTAATTAGGCTCCTAATTTTGCTTCCTACATAAATCTAAGTCCTTTCACTGTTGTCACCATGACAGAAAACCTATCCCTCTGCAGGGGCACAAAGGATTTTGGCTAAAGCATAACAAAAAGATGCATATTTCAACTTGCCCTTCCCCAGGAGCCCTAAAACTCCGCTCAGTGTCTGCAGTCTGCATGCACCCTGTAAGCTCTGGCTTAACATGCTCCCTCAGCTCAAAATTACAGGATATATCTGGGGAGAAAAGTAATTTTTGCAATCAGCTGCTTGCCTTTGTGACTGACTGAAAGTGCGATCAGAGAGATGCTTCAAGATACAGCAAGGGTTAAACCTTGGGAGAGGACAGGCAGGACTTGGGGATGAAGTAGTTGATCAAAGGGTGGCTCAGAAGTTATTTAAAAATAAACCAGAAAGTAGAACTTCCCAGCGGTTGCCGCTGTAATTACAATGCAGACAACGGAGCTGCGGTGCTGTTAAGGTTACTGGATTTTCCTAGCAGCTGTGTTTAATTTACTTAAAACATGCAAAACCATCAGGTCAGATCCCATTAGCAGAATCTCTCCAGAGCGCTGCAAGAGCCCGGCCAGCCCAGCACCAGAGAAATGCTGAGGGCAAAACACAAGTGTAAAACACCTCTGGAGAAGTGAGACACCAACGTGCCCTACCCCTCGGCTGCAGCAGAAGCTGGGTGGTCAGTGCCTCCTGCTCATCCAAGGACCTGCCCCTGTCCCTTCACTCCCATCAAAGGCCATCTATGGCCCCAATCTCCTAAGATCAGAAACAGAAATCCATGCAAACACCTTCACTGGCTGTGATGGAGAAGGATCTGGGATCAAGCATTCAGGGAAGTCCTTCGAGTGTGTTTTTGGCACAACCCAGCTTCTCTGTGTGTCCCACAACTGCACAGTGCCTCACCTGGATCCCTCCACTCCCCAAGCATCCCCCTGACTTCCATGCTGCCTTAAAGAGAAGACCCACTTGTCCTGAGTCATGCTCAGAGTCCATCTCGGAGATGGGACCTTGGTGGATTTGTGGGTCAGGATTCCCCCCTGGAGCTTTGTTCACCTACATAATTCAGGACCACAGGATTCATCGGGCGTGTTTCCAAAACACAACTGCAACAATTACAACGTCCTTGTCAGGGAAAAAAAAATCTTCTAGAGATACTTTTCTGTTTCATTTTTGTTGTTGTTTTTTTGTTCTTTTAACACTGGCTCAGCCCTCTCTCCACCGAACAGAACATCAGGGATTCATCCACTGATTGTGGCCCCTGCCAGCTCAATGCTCTGTCTAAAATTAGCATCCTGAGAGATGTAATTGCTGGAGCAGGAGGTGTTAGGTCACATTTCGGTCCCTGCACATCAGGCTAAGTGCTTCTGCAGCCACCTACAACCACCTCAGAGTCTGAACCTCAACCGTGTCCTGCTCCTCTGAGCCCAGCAGAGTGATGCAGCTTTAAGGGGTGCTGATGCCAAAAAAGAGAACTGAAGACAAGGATAGATAATACACCACAGGCTCCCATCTGCACATGGCCCCCATATATAGTCATTCCTACAGAGAATGGGCAAATAAAGTAAAAAAGAATATTAGAAAATACAAGAAAAGGTATTTCCCACAGGAGCTGTGGCTGCCCCATCCCTGGAAGTGCCCCAGGCCAGGTTGGATGGGCCTCAGAGTCACCTGGGATAGTGGAACTNTAAAATGAAATGAGATAAAATAAAATAAAATAAAACAAAATAAAATAAAATAAAACAAAACAAAATAAAATAATCCTAAGTAAAACACCACAAATAGTAGGAAAAAATGTGAAGGAATGGGTTTGTTTATGGGAAATCTGAAAACATCTGACCAAGCTGCATGACTCTCATTGCCATCAGAACCTCTCCCGAAATCAGCATCTCCTGCCACTGTGTGCAAGAATTCCCAGCCTGGCCCTGGAGTCCTTGGAGCAGCTTAAGATCATTCTTTCAACACAAAACTCCAACATAAACTCATCCCTCATGTCTTAGAGAGGTGTGAGACTTATTTGCATAATAAATGACAAGGCAGGAATATAGATTTGTGTCAGATCACCCTCCCTTCCCTTTGAAAGAAATCTATTTATTCTGACTGAATCATCTCTTCTCCAAATAAATGGTGTTTGTAGTCAGTTTAGCTGGCACGATACGCATTCTTTTACATGCCTGTAATGAATTTTCACAGCCAGAGCCCTAATCCAGTCTAGTCATGGAGGGTTTATCACGACCCCTTATTTTATTTCTACCGGTAAATGGGAATTGCTTTCCTTATCGCTATCTAGAAGCACCTGAGTGATTTTTGCTTCATATTTCCTATCCCACTGGAATTCAGGATGCAGCGTTATCTGATGCTGTACAATTGTCACTCATGTTAGCTGCCTTTTCATTTTAATTTGCTGGATTTATTGCTCTTCCCTTTTTTTTTTTTTTCCTTTCCCCAAGAGATTTTACTTCAGATCTGAGTCCCTCCTTGCTCTTTTCCATCCTCCTGGTCAGATCTCTTGGGTGATCCTCAGGAAGGCAGGATCAAGGCTGGTATTGCCTTCACCTGCCTGATGACTCAGAGCAACCTGGGACAGAGGAAGGTGTCTCTGCCCATGGCAGGGGGTGGAATGAGATGAGCTCTGAGGTCCCTTCCAACCCAAATCATCCTGGGATGCCTTCCCTTGGCAGAGCACTGAACCCCTGGGCTTGCCCCAATCCATCCCACTGGGGAAGCACAAAACTATGCAGTGACAAGGAGGAATTATCCCTGACTCTGAGTTCAAACAAACCCACGAGAGCACGGGCTTGCCAACATGATCACTATAGCTGCTGCAAGCAGGGAGCAGGTACCCACCCAGAGCTCCAGAAAACTGGGCCTGCTGCTGCTGGAAAGGCACGAGAAGACCTGTAAATCCTGCAGACAACACTGTGATGGATCAGCAGTGGCAAGACATTAACCTTCACTCTTGAGGAGACACCCAAATGATAACACCTGTAGCCACGCCACTCCAGAGTTATCAGTCTTGTCACTCGTGAAGATAAATCTATCTGACCTAAGCCATCACTCTGGCTTCCGTGCTCAAAATCCTCGTAGATACCAGCAGGGATCAGGAAAATCACACCTAATAATCAATTGAGAGTGTGCAACTATGCTCACATGGAAACCATTTCCTTCAGTATGCTAAAATAATTCTGCAGAGCAAGGGAAAAACACGGTAGGCTTGAAAGCTGGTCTGCAGGGAAAGTGCTACATGTCAGTGACAACTGTGGAAGGACAGAAAACAGCTACCAAAGCCTCAAGGAGCTGTCACGCACAGGAAAATGTAAGTTAATTAAAGCCACTTAAACAAATACATCTGGGACAGGGGCATGGGATGTAGGGAGGGAGAGTGAAGTGATATTAAAAGCTCAGACACGTGGTGAATCCCAGACAGGAGGCAAGGAAACCTATTTGGCAGAATCCAGACGAGCCCCTTGCCCTGGAGCTGTGCCAGAGGGGCAGTGAGAGCCCTCTCTGCCCCAGGGCTGTGGCTCACCTTTGGGCATTGTCCCACAGCCCCACGGGGATGCACAGGCACAGCAGATCCACCCGTCCTCTGGGAAACAGCACCAGGCTCCACTGGACCAAACAGTGCCAGGCTCCTGGACCAAACAGTGCCATCTTGGAATTATAAATTCAGCATTTCCCTTCCTATCGTCCTCCTGCCTGTCCCTACCACAACATTCAGCTGAAATGAGAGCCGTGGGCAAAGCATCCCTCTGGAGGAGTGTAAGGATGTAAATCCACCTCAAACACGCCACACCAGCACCAACTTCGACTCCACCTTGCTCCTCCTCAGAGCACAGTCTCCCCTGAGCCCCCAGAGCTGATCTGCCTCCTACTATGCTCAGAAGATGATGTGCACAGGTTGCTCACACCAGCCCTGCCGATATAAAACCACAAAAAGAAAGATTTGGATAGGCTCTGTGTATTTTTTTATTGCAATCAGTTCCCCAAGAAACTTAAAATGTTGGTCCCTTATGTGTGCCTTTGAGCATCGATCCAGAAGTGGAAACAGAACACCTACACGAGGCTGGGTCATGATGGAGATGGTGAGCCAGCCTCTTGAGCTATTCCTGCTTGGGAAGCAGGGCTGGCCAGCCTCAGCACGAGGCCGACAGGAAGGGAAACAGGAAAGCAAATCCATCTGCACACCATCAAGCCCCTGCTGCAGGATGACAGCATGCAAGACTGCTGTCTGCAAGAGGAAGTCTTGCCATGGCATCAGCCCGACCCAGTTGGAGTGCACAGAAACACAGATGGAGTGAGGAGGATCCAGCCTCCCAAAGCAGCTTAGTTTCCCACCCTGCCTTGACTGCTGGGATGGGGGTGATGCAGCAAACCCAACACCACCCCAGCATGCTCCTCCAGGAAAGCCGTGAAACTGCTGGAATCTGGCTGTCTTGGTTAGCAGGGAGCTGAAGGAAGGAGTTAGTGAAGGACCTGGGTCACACAGGACAAGGTCTGAGATCTCTTTCACCCCTCAGCATATTTTCCAACTCCAAACCACCTTATGTATAGATGTTCTATTCAAACCCTGGGTGAGATTAACTCATCACAAGTCCCATGGCTCCAGGGAGAGCTCAGAGCCCCTGCCAGGGCCTGAAGGGGCTCCAGGAGAGCTGCACAGGGACTGGGGACAAGGCATGCAGGGACAGCACACAGGGAATGGTTTCCAGTGCCAGAGGGCAGGGACAGATGGGATATTGGGAATTAGGAATTGCTGTCTGTGAGGGTGGGCAGGCCCTGGCACAGGGTGCCCAGAGCAGCTGTGGCTGCCCCTGGATCCCTGGCAGTGTCCAAGGCCAGGCTGGATGGGGCTTGGAGCACCCTGGTATAGTGGGAGGTGTCCCTGCCATGGCAGGGGATGGGACTGGAGGCGCTTTCAGGTCCCCTCAACACAAACCATTCTCCTACTCCAGGGCTCTGCAGACAGCATTAGAGCCTTGTCTAGTGCAGCCCAGGACCACAGCCCCCTGTGCCTGCAGCTCTGGGCAGGCAGCCAAGGCCCCCCACCCACGCCCCAAACCCCTTCCCCCCGCAGGGTGACTTCCTTAACACAGCCCAGCTGCCTGCCCCCACCCAGCAAGGGCTGACAGATTTGTGCTGTCCCCTTAGGGTGGGGTAGGTACATTTATTTCCTCTTTGGAAAAAAAAGGAAAGAAAAAAGGAAAAAAAAAAAAATGCAATTAACCTTTTCCTCTCCTCGCAGCTGGCAAGAAACTTCCCTGCCACAGAAATAGTTTGAGGACTAAGATATCTGCTCCCACAGCTGCACCAGTGCTATTCTGGCTTAGCTAAAATTAAAGAGCTGAAGTTGTATGTGGGCCTTCATGAAGCTGTCACGGGGACCGCAAGATTGGAGGGCTGGATGGTGACCTGGGAGGCCCAGGTCTATTCTCAGCTGCGCCAAGGGATCCTCATGGGTGTCCAAACATGTTTCTACACCCTCTTTAATAAGAATCCTGAAATGGTTTGCATTGAGGGGACCTTAATATCCAGTTCCAACCCCTTGCCAGGGCCAGGGACACCTTCCACTATCTCAGGTTGCTCCAAACCCCATCCAACCTGGCCTGGAACACTTCCAGGAATCCAGGGGCAGCCACAGCTTCTCTGGGTAACCTGTGCCAGGGCATCACCATCCTCATCATAAAGACTTTCTTCATCAAACCACGTCTGAATCTCCCTGCTTTTAACTTAAAACCATCAACCCTTGTTCTCTCACTATAGGCCCCACTAAAAACTCTGTCTACATCTTTCTTTTAAGTCCCCTCTAAGAAAGACCAACATTGCCTCGTCACCTCCAGCGCCCATCCAAAAGCTAGCCAGAGATCTAACAGCCCTAAAAAAGCCAGGAAAGCACAGGATAACCCCAACATGCCAGGCACCATCCATCCCCTCTCCCACCATGAGCAGAGCTCTGCCAACAACTGTGCTGGCTATTGTCGGTCACATAAAGCCCGGTCCAGAGGCCCCGCTGTCAGCATGCAGCTCATTACTCTGCCAAGGGCTTTGAAAGGCTTGGAAAATGAAAAGGTGCTCCATCAGATCAAATCCAGCTTCGTTTGCTATTACAATGCAGCGCATTTCTTTTGTCTGCTACTTTTGATGATGCGCAATTGTTCCCCTCAGTCAGTATTTCGGAGTCATTAGTTGGAATTAGTAAAGTTCCCGCTGCTGGACTTTTCCAAGGCTCTGTTCTCGGGCTACAAAGAGTCGATGAGGAGTTGTCCTGCTTTCACTGAGCTGGAGGCACAGTGGGGAGCGTTCTGGGGGGAGCAGGCAGTCTGCTCAACTCCACTTTTCCCCTGCAGGCACTGGGAAATGCATGTGCAGGAAGGATGCTGTGGGTGGTCACAACAGGGCTGGTGCTTCCCAGCCAGCAGGGAACCTGAGACCCTTTCATTTGGTACCTCTGCTGGGACCAGGAGAAGAGCTACACCTAATTGTGTCCATATTTAGGCAGCAAATACCACGAAGTTCAGGTTTCTATCCCAGAAATCCCCCGCTCCAAATCGAAAGGCATCAGCCCTGAAGAAGTCACCTTTCTCTGGGTGAAGGGATTTCCACTTGGGATCTTCCTCAGTGAAAACACCTGGATGTGCCTGACCTTGTCCTCCAACCTCATGTTCATGGTACACCCTTCCAGCTATACCAGAAGGGCTTCAGTACCAAGACCCTTTTTCCTGAAGGGATTTCTACATGGAGCATCCACTTCTCTAGGCTACTTGTGCCAGGGCCTCACCACCCTAACCATAAAAAATTTTCTTCCTTCTATCTAGTCTGGGTCTCTCCTCCTGCTGTAAAATTATTCCATGCCTTGTCCCCAGTCCCTGTGCAGCTCTCCTGGAGCCCCTTCAGGCCCTGGCAGGGGCTCTGAGCTCTCCCTGGAGCCTTCTCTTGTGCAGGTGAGCACCCTCAGCTCTCCTGGTCTGTCCTCCGATCAGTTTTGTGTTTGTCTCTGATAGAGGATTTGTTCCAATTCATGCCTGAGGAGGTCCAGCAGAAAATTAAAGCTATGAAGCTCCATGGGCTGTGGCCATCTGATGCCCTTGTCTGGCCCCAGGGGCACACGTCAGGTCTGGGGACCACAGCAGCTCCAACTCACACCCACCCCACCTGTGGGCGGAAATTCCAATTTA
This sequence comes from Dicaeum eximium, assembly GCA_013396995.1. Classification (NCBI taxonomy): domain Eukaryota; kingdom Metazoa; phylum Chordata; class Aves; order Passeriformes; family Dicaeidae; genus Dicaeum; species Dicaeum eximium. The sequence goes on along the minus strand of VWZP01004263.1, from coordinate 78,188 downwards.
AATTCCCAATTCCAGCCATCCCACCACCTTTTCTGGATGCAATGTGGGTATTTGGCCACTAAAATCCTGAAACAAAACTAGGAGCAAACCAAACTTACGGGGACACCCTTGTGGAGAAGAGCTCAGCACTGAACCCAGCTCCTTTAGCAGCTGGTCACCTTTCCCATGGGACTGTACTTCCATCTCCTAAGGATTTCCCTGAAATTCACCTCACAGATCATCCCAGCCAACATTCACAACATTTCCACTGGGACATGAACAAATGCAGACAACTCACACCTCTCACCTTATATTTTTTAAAGTAACAGGCTACAATAAAGCAGCCTGCCCAGATTCCAGCCTAATCTAAAAACAACTTTATGGCTTCTAATTTTAGCAGTAATCTTCCTTTGCTATGGTTGTGTGATTTCTAATTATTTTATCCCCAAGCCCTGCTTTGATGGATAGTTGTACCTTTTCCAATGCCAAATGACTTGTAAAGTGCCTTTAAAAAATACGCTGATCATTTCAGGTTCATTTCCAGTTCCTACACAAATAACATTCTCATATATGGCTTCACTGCAGAAATACTATTATTATTATTATTAAAATAATAGCAATAAAAGCAACACAGTTTTAAAAGGAAAGCTCCATTCCTTAGAGTGATCCCAATCTGCTCCAGCAAACACCGTATTTTCTCTTAAAAGCTGATAAAGAGCAAAAAAATCTGTTATCGAGATACGGATCTCTTAACAACACGGTGCCTTTGGCTTGGCACGGCTCCCAGAACACTTTGCCTTTATCTATCCCTATTTTCAAGCTACAGCTCAGGGAAGAGCAATTGGCCACACCAAAACCTCGGGAGGAGACTTTGCGAGGGGCAATGTGGCAGAGACACGTTTGCCTTGATGTTCCCCCGGAGCGCTGCCGACCCAAAACTGCTGAATTTAGAGCAGCAAACACCAGCCCTTGCCTGAAGATGGGTTGCAGGGGCTTAGGATGAGGTGTTTTCTCACCTTCCATGCCCACCTGAAGCAACCTCTTGACCCTCCTAATTGCTGACCTAGATCAAACATGAACCCAAATCTGTGGAATTTGAAATCTGCACAAACATTTATGGGTGAGGGGATGCTGCCTGAGGACTGTTTCAGGATGCTGAGGCAGCTGCCTGTCAGTGGCATGTTCCAGTAGGACCTGCCACCAGCCAGAGCATGGGACACAGACACAAGGCTGGTGGATATTTGTTGGGTTAT
>VWZP01004263.1:66467-72161 GCA_013396995.1 Dicaeum eximium | reverse complement strand
AAAAAGGAAGGAAAAAAAAAAAGTGTAGTCAACTTCCAGGCCTCCTCCCACCCAAAGGGATCTGGGAAGAAACACAGCACCTAGAAACCAGACAAGTTTTCAGCCTTCAGGCTCCTCTGCCCCTGCAAAAACTCATGAATCAGTAGAGCTCAGCTCTGAAGAAGAAGGATGGAAAAAAGAAAAACCAAAAAAAAGGCGGGGGGAAGAAAAAGAAGGGCTAAGGGATATTCCCTAATCCTTACTCCAAAAGGAAAACATAAGTAGGGTTGCTCCTGTTGGGATATGTTAATAGTCCACACTGAACACATTATCAAGAGGACTATAAGCCAGGAAGCAAATAAAAAAAAAAGAAAAAAAAAAAAGAAAAAAAGAAAAAACATACATAAGGAAAGGCAGAAGTGGAAAAGACAGATGGTAGAAGTTAAACATGGCTTTGGTGCAACCTGCAGAAATCTGAAACTCATTCTGCTAAAAAGACACTGCATTTTGTTTCTTGTCCAAGGGAAGAGCTTTGCTGTCAAGTACAGAGGGGCATTGCCCCACACGGGGTCAGAAATGGGAACCAGCTCAGGGACCACAAGTGAGCCTGGGGACACCTCAGCTGGAGAACCAGAGGGGCCAGGGAGGGATCTGACAGAGAGGACCCTGCCTTAGCAGATTTCTGAATGTCCCCAATGGAAAGACGTGCCCCAGTGCCAGTGAGGTGCTCCAGGATTGGGGAACCCTCTGGGAATTCCTGTGCTGCACCTACATGTGCATGGCCCTGCTTCAGTTCACCCCTCTGCACTGCACTGCTGCCAGCACTGGATTTGGCCCCAGAACTGCACACCAAGCTCTTCTCCAGCCCATCTGCTGTGTGGGTACTCCACGTCACAGTCCCCTCACACAAAAACCTTTTTCTTGTTATCGCACGAAATATATCTGAATTCAAGACTCACAGTGACTGCAAAAGACATTCAGCCAAGATCAAAACACAAAAATCCCAGTAAATCTGGTTCTCTTTGTGAACCACATGAGAAGCATCCAGGCATCCCCAAGTCAGGCGCGCAACTTGATTCCACCAGGTAAGAAATTTACACCCTTTTTCCTTCAACATAAAAACATTGACTCTCTCCATGCCTTCTTCCATTCTTGAACTACTTAAACTTAATATTCTTAATTAAAAACTGAATTTAAACATCCTTCAGCACCACTGCCAGTAGCACCTTTGGCTTAGAAAGCTCAGTTTGGAAATGCCATCTCTATGGTGTGTCTATGACACGGGCTCTAGTGCCCACATCAAGAAAATTTCACTTCAGTCTTTACCATAAACTGACTATATATCTGGTAGGAAGACTGTTTCTTGCCTTTCTAGACTAAACACAGGCCACATCTCTGCATTATCCCAAAATAATTACTTGGCCACACACCTCATTGAATCCTCAGGGCTTTGGGTTCTCCACCCTCGTGTTTACATTCCATGCAGAAAAATTAACTAATTAATATACATCTGACAGATGTTCTTTGAAAGAGATACCATGCATTCAAAACACAAGATGATGAAAGGAGCAATCGAGTAGATTAGGCTGACCAGAAAAGCAAGGATTGTAGCATGACAGTGGAAAGCACAGCTTTAAGTCTTTCTCTTGATATTTATATGGTTTTATTTGCATATCAAACTATATGCCAATTAGCTGTATATAAATCTATGATGAAATTATGCTGTGCAGCTCTCCAAAGTGAAGAAAAGCCAGGGCTGGGCTGCATAATCACCCTTAACTCTGGCCCTCCAGGTGTTCCCACTCCAGCTCACTCCTAAGGACCGTGTACTCCCAAGTAACACAACCGTGCAACGGGAATCTTCTGCTATCACACACATGTATATGCAACATTTCCATACATTGTAAGCTGCTTTGTGTATCTTTTCATTCTCCTCCAGCTAGTTACTCATGGAGAAAAGAAGTCTGAGAGGAGACAGACCTTCTTCCTCCCCACAGCTCCCTGACAGGAGGGTGGGGTCGGGCCCAGCTCCCAGAGAACAAGGGTCAGGATGAGAGGGAAAAGCCTCAAATTGCACTAGGGAAGGTTTAGATGGGATATTGGGGAAAATTTTTCAATGAAAAGTGTTGCCCAGCCCTGACACAGGCTGCTGATGGCAGTGGTGGAGTCCCCATCCCTGGAGGGATTTAAAAGCCGTGTCAAGACACGGGTCAGTGTGGCCTTGGCAGCGCTGGGGGAATGGTTGGACTCAATGATCTCGGAGGCCTTTTCCATTGTAAATGATTCTGTGATTCCATGATCTGCCTGCTGCCCCTTGTCTCAGACTGCAGGGCAAGTTTTGCCTCTGTCAAGGTTCTGTGTAACCCTGTAGGAGAGTGGGGATCCTGCCTGAGGAGCTGCAGGCAGCCCTGGATGGAAACAATACCAGAGATATATGCCTTTATTTTAAATATCAACTGGAACGTGGGGGTGCAATAGCCTGGTCCTGGAGCAGCACCACTTAAGTCCATTGTGCTCTGGAAGGGGTGTGCACTTGTAGTCAAACTGGCTGCCTTAACAAGGTCTTTGTGCTCTGCCAGATATCTGCAGAAGGCATCACACAAAGCTGGAGCCTACGGGCCCATCTGCAGTCACAGCTCACACCAATTCCAGCCAGCACTGCCTGGAAGTCAGGCCATCCACCCTGAAATGTCTGGGGAGCACGGATTCCAGACACCTTCCACTATCCCAGGGTGCTCCAAGCCTTGTCCAGCCTAACCTTAGACAATTCCAGGGATGGGGCAGCCACAGCTGCTCTGGGTGGCCTGTGCCAGGGCCTCACCATCCTCACAGTAAAAAATTTCTTCCTTACATCTAGTCTGAATCTCCCCTTCTTCAGTTTAAAACCATCACCCTTTGTTCTATCTACAACAGGCCCTACTAAAAACTCTGTATTTTGTCATTCTTGTAAGCCCCCTTTAAGTACTGAAAGGCCACAAAAAGGTCTCTCCAGAGCCTTCTCTTCTCCAGGCTGAACAATCCCAGCTCTCCCAGACTGTCTGCACAGGAGAGGTGCACCAGCCCTATCAATGAGCCTGCATTGCTTGGGACCATTTTTTTGGGCTCAACTGCTGTAGCGAGTTTGACTAATTTGAGTGATCAGGCACATATTCAGACATAAAACATTAATATGGGAACAAATCAAAAGCAGTCTGGCTGGGCTCCTGCTTTGAATTCATTACATACATTGAAAAAGAAGAAAGAATAAAAAATAATAAAAAAATAGAGTTTTTTATCTTTTCTAGAATGTATGAAAAGGTATAAATTCCTGCCTGGCTGCAGCACCTGGGCTGGCTGTGCTGGTAATTGGAGCCAGCGTGCTTCGCTTCCCGGGCGTCCCATTCACAAGGGAGAGGAGGAAGCATTCAATTTTCCAATAGGAAATTTCATTGCCAGAAAACAATCCACCTTCCCTGACTCCGAGAAGAGCCCAAGGGTGAGTTCTCTCCTCGACCACAGCTTCAGCTTGACTGCCAGCCCTGGCCAGAGCCGAGTGCTCACGCCATCCCAAACCCATGAGACTGCCTTCAACACTTCCAGCTCTGTCTGCTTTTTTGCTTTCTTCTTCTAACACATTGTTTTTCTTCTCCTTTGGGATTGCTCAGAGGTCCAGTTTGCAAATTTTCTTTCCACAACCAAATGGTATAAAACAAGCCTGGATTTTGTCGTGACAGTTTTCCTTAGAATTTTATCTTTCTACCCAACTGCAGACCTGGGGCTTCATGGAAAGCACCCAGGTGTAGCCGTGGGCCATGCTAACATCAAGGGGATATTTGTGGGACATTTGTGAGGCAGAGCACACTTTAAGTGGGTTTTTTTAATGAGCCTAGGTCCCTCCAAGCCATATGAGACTGAGCAAAAATCATGTTACACCAACAGCTTTTCTTTAATAGCATTTTTAAACTCGTTTTTCATTCCTAAAGCTGCTGTCTTAGCACGGAGTGGAATAAGGCTTCGAGGCCACAAAAACCCATCAGACACTCCAGCAGGACTCAAGAAAGCCAAGCAGCAGGCAAAGGGATTGAGCAGAGTGGTGGCAGATTAAATGTAGCACCAGTCAACATAAAACCAATGGGGAAAAAAAAAAAAAAAACCAAAAAACCCTGACAAGGGTGCCTGTAAGAATTAAGTTTCAGAATAAATAGACTCAGAAACAACCATCCTGCACTTCTGCATGCACAGCTCAAATTTAAAAATCAAAGTTTTTTCTCCTTGCAACACTTATTGGAAAGTTCTTTTTCTCCTCATTATTTATGTTCCCACTGTAATATGTTTATAAACTTATAGAAAAGCTGAATTATTAGTCTTCTTCACCTGCTTTCTGAGCCATCCCTGACTCCCTCCACTTGGTACCTTTCATATCTAGGACCAGAGGGCTGAGCAAGAAAGGAATGACAGGCAGTGCATGCAGGAGCTCCTCAAGAACACATCAAGCTCCATCTTCACACCTTTACTCTTGCTAATAAAATCTCTAGAAGAAGGTTGTCACAGAGCCATTCTTGACCAATAAAGACAAACAGTCTTGTAATCCCCAGTGCAGCACTATTAGGGTACTTTTAATTGTAATCCGTGTACTTTTAGCTGCCTTGAGCTGATCCCTTGACAAAGGGAATTTTTGAAGCAGACTGGTGTCTGACTGGGAGGGCAGACCTGGAGCAAGGCTTGATGGCAAAAGGGGCAGGTGATAGCCAAGGCTGAGGGCAGCAGCATAAGCAAGATAAGGAAAACTTAGCACACAATCAGTGCAGAACCACATGGAATGCTGGATGTTTTGAGATGTTTCACAGAGATATTGCAATGGTGGTGCTTGCTGTTCCTCCACTTCAGTAAAAGATAAGGAGTAAGAAACCAGGGTAAAGTTTTCTCAGTCTATGGGGAGTTAGGCATGGGATGTCTTACACAGCCCCAAGGAAGATATGAAGACTGCATTATCCAAGAACTGAAAGAGCCTTGAAGAAGCTTTCTGGTTCACCCCCAGCCCAAAGCAGGCATCCCTGAGGACATGTAAGAAATGCCTGTGTAGTTCAGGACTGCCAAACATGGATCCACAGCATTGACAGGACCCTACTGTTTCACCTTTCACCTCTCCTTCAGTGGTCCTGGTATCAGTGTAAAGACCTTACACTGGATCCTACCAGTGCCTAAAAAAGCCAAGAAGATCTGGCAACACTTACCTCTGCTGGGCTTCATCCTGGGCTTGACACACAAGGCTTGGACCCTCCTGTTGGACACAGACTCCAAGTCCTAACCCAGACCTGAACACCAGAACTCACTGTTCTCATTCAGCTCCGAGGATCACTCTAAACCCCAACAAGTTCTGGGGCAAATTAAATGCACCTATTTTTGTAAGTCAGGATCACTTTTGTTGAGCTGTCACTGAAGCTCTTCTTAGAAGTCATTAACCATGATGGGCAAAACACAATTCCAGCTCACTCCTCTCCTGCCTCTTCAAAGGGAGGATGGCAGCACTTGAGCCACTGCCTCGCTGATTGTCCTACTGTTCCACAAAGTGGTTCCTCTCCAGCAAATTGAACACTGAGAGCTGCCACAGAGCCCCAGACAAAGGGGCCAGTGACTGTTTCTGGGATTATTAGAGGGAAGCAAAAAGAAGCCCATTACAGGGTCTTTGTGGCACTTAATGTTGACAGCTGAAAATAATGGATAGGACAAAACAGA
>VWZP01004263.1:53967-61467 GCA_013396995.1 Dicaeum eximium | reverse complement strand
AGGGACATCGAACACAAACAGACACGGGGGAAGAAGGGAAAAGCCGGGATCTGCTCCCGCCCGGCCCCGCCGCTCCTTTCATGCCCTGCCAGCCCCCGGGCGCAGCCTCCTCTGCCAGAGCTGGGGCACGGCAGAACGCTCGGCCAGCTCGTAAAAAACACCCAGCATCTGCACTTTGCCACTCGCACAGCTGTACCAAGCTGTACAGCAGAGCCTGGAGACGGGGGAAAGGGAAATGAGTCCATCCCGCTGCTGCCACTGTCCTTCCAGGAGCCTTCCTCGAGCTTCAGGGAACGAGCTGAGAGGACTGAATAGGAAATTTCATCTTTCTCAGGATTTTCCGTTAAACTGTCCAGCAAAGTTAAACCCAGAGGATCATCTGAAAGCCCTCAAGAGGAGAAATCAATAATTTGTTTTCCAAGCCAAGTGCCTACAGAACTTGTTTGGAGAGTCATCTGCTCGTTTTCTCTTTATTCCATCAGAAGGGTTGTTCCCTAAGCAATCCTAACCTCTGAGAGGAGGACAACCCACAACCCCCTCCACGAGGATCCACATGCTCCAAATGGGAGATCCCACTGGGTCTACCCTGCCTTGGACTAAAACATGAAAGCATCCACCAAGCCCGGACTCTCCCGTGAAATCCTGCCTCCACTTCCAGCAGTGCTCCCTGTCACTGATGCTTCAGCAGTGTTGACCCCAAAGTCTGTTTTTATCATGTATCTTAAGAAAATTAGGGAAATATTTCTCCTCAGGCACTCTGTGAGCAGGAACTGCTGTCCTTCCCACCCCTCTCACTGGGGGACAGGGAGGTGCCCTGAATAAAGGCAAGATGCTGCTGTGGCTTTTCCCCCAGTCACATCAATCCCTACATGAGATGAGCAGGTAGGAGTGAAAAGCTGTTTTTCCTATCCATCTGAAATTTCAAACTGAGAGGCCATCTGGGATCTCTTCTTGTCCTGCACTCTGTAACAGGAGCTGACATTTATCCAGTGGCAAGGAAGGAGCTTCGTCATGGACTTCAGGGCATCAGATCAGCCTTCGGAATTCTCCTGCCCAACCCATCCTCAGGAACAAACTGCCTGGAGAAATGGTGCACATCCCACACTGGAAACACTCAAAGCCAGGTCGGATGGGCACTTCAGCAACCTGATGTTGAAGATGTCTCTGCCTGTGACAGGGGGACTGAAACTAGATGGTCTTGAGGATTCCCTCCAACCCAAACTCCAGAACTGACTCCAGAAGTCCCTTAACAGAAGATCATGGAATGGTTTGGGTTGGGAGGGACCTTAACGATGATCCAGTCTGACCCCCTGCCATGGGCAGGGCCACCTTCCACTATCCCAGGGTGCTCCAAGTCCCATCCAACCTAGCCCTGGACACTTCCAGGGATGGGGCAGCCACAGCTGCTCTGGAAAGCCCAGAACGATGAGCAGGTTCAGCTTTCTCACCAGGTTTCACCACATCACAGTGACAGACAAGACATGGCCTGTGAGACAGCCACACCAGATGTGATTAGAAGTTGGTAATTAACTCATGATGCACACAGCAGAGCAGCTTTTCTCACTGCACAGCCCAGCTCTGGAGGGACACCCTGAGGAAAAAACCTTACTCTGTCAATGTACAGGCATTTGGAGACAACCCAACAGCAGATCTCTTGACTGAAAAGGACATTTTTTGTTTGTTTGTTTTGAACCACTGGTTGCCAGTGCAGGACCTCACGCTGGGCATCTGTCCTACCATACAATTTGCATGACAGATGCTCTTTCGTCTTTCTAATTGTTGAAACAAAGTGGGTATTGAATGAATGAGGGCCTTTGAGGCTGGCAGGGGCTTCAAATATAGTCAGTGTCGAGCTAATTCTGCAGGGCAGTGTCTCCACCTTCCTCCAGCCCCTCCATATTTATGTTACAACCATCCAGATCCATTTTTGCTGACTGTGTCCTTGCCCTCCCTCTGCCCTCTGCAGAATTTCATTAATCCCACTTTTCAGGCTAGGTGGGGACAAACATTCTCTTATTTTTATTTAATTCCTCCCTCTCTCCCCCTGGCTTCAAATCACCTTCAGGGATCTCCCCCAGATATCCACACATAACATCCCTCAGCGTGACCCAGGCAACATTCTGGGGCAAAATGCTTCTGCCAGATCTTAGGTCCTGGTACCAAACCAGCACCTCTGGAGCACATTGAGCATTTGGCACCTGATTGCAGAGGACCAGGAGCCCAGCCTAGGACCAGAAGGGATCTCACCATCATCACCACAGTGCAAACCTCTTCTAATAGCCCTTGAAGGCAGCAAGGTTAGGAGCCAGAGCTGCCAAAATAGAGTTCAAGTCCTGCAGCCACACTGGGGTGAGTCTGTTATCGAGGAAAGCTGGGGACAGATCTCAGCATCCTCCTCATCCAGCACCACCTTGCTCTGCACAGCACTAGCAAGATGGCTCTTCCCAGCACATGAGCTCTGGAGTGATGCCTAAATGCTCCAAAGTCCCAGAAAGAATGGATGTGAGGAAGCCACCCAGGCTCCAGCTGCCTCCTCTCCCCACACAATCTACCATCAGCAGAGACACGCTCCAAGGAGTTCATCAAAAAGGGAACTGGAAAGAATAACATGCTCAACTCTTATTTACCTGGGTGGGAGTTCGGCACTTCATGCCATCAGTCCTCTCAGAAATTCCAGCTTAACTGCTACAATGAAAAAGAAATATTTTTCTACACTGGGGTTATTAGATGTTGCTATAGTGGCATGCGTGGGTGTGCGCTCCGATATTAGCTAAAGGCCCAGATCTGCAAAGATGCACATAAATCACTTGGCTCCCATGAAAACAGCAAGAACAGTCATAAAATGACCCAAGCACTGAGACCAGATCCACCCAGACAACTTCAGTGTGTGCTAGCGAGGCATAAAAGAGGGACAAAGAAAAAGAAAAGATGTATGAAGTTTTTATTTTACCTCATGATGTTTGTGCATCAAGTACGTTTTTCTGTGCTGATGCAACACTTCCTAAACTTTCCTTGTCTCCTCACAGCTGTGATGGAGGGATGTGGCTGCTGGCTGAGGCTCCCCAGTCTCAGCCCCGTGTCCTTGTCTCCCCTCAGAGCAACAGCAGAGATCTGGCCACCCTCTCCAACAACTGTGATCCTTTCCCAACCCCTTCTCTCTTCTTTGCCTCTTCTCCCACCCTCACAAATAGCTGGAAAACAAATCTTTGCACAAGCAAAGAGGTGAGGATGGTCATGGAGACCAGGGGTTTAAGTAATAGAAAGCTGGGAGGCACAAACACATCTTTTCATGGGATGGAGTGGCTGGGGAGGAGGGAAGAGGCTTTGCTGAGAGATTGGAAGGCTGCCCACCCCCCACCTTCCACCCCTGGGCTCTGTCACTGCAACCCGGTCTAGTGGAAGGTGTCCCTACCCATGGCAGGGGCATGGAAGTAGGTGATACTTAAGATCCCATCAACATAAACTCTTGTAGGATTCTAGGATGGCTGGAGAAGACATTGGAAAACCGCTGCAGGGAGGAAGTTCTTGACCCTCTCTGTGTCACTGCCCAACTTCCCTGGCAGCCCTGGGGACCTGTGGCTCAGTCCCTGTGTCCAGCAGCACTCAGCTGACAGGGGTCTGCAGGCACACAACAACCTCCCACCCACCAGCACAGACACATGGGCTCTGTGTCACCAGCACATGGTATCTCATCTGGCTCAAAATCCCTTCATTCAAAGCAAATGTATTAAAAAAAATAAATTTGAACCACAGCACGGCAGGCCACCTCCCTGCTGCAGCTGCCCTGGCACCAACAGCCCTCACAATAAAAGCTTCTGAGTCTTAAGTGTTATATTTTTCCTAAAGTGATGCTGGCTCATCTACTCCCTCCCACCCTACAAGCACTGAAGCTACACCTTAGACACATCCCCTCTGGTCGCCTCCATGGCTCCTCCATGTGCTCTTTAGGCAGGAACAATTAAGCTCTGCTCAACTTTTCCATTAACCCGAGCAGCCCTTAGTCATGCCTAACGAGCTCACAAGTTGCTGTGTTTTTTAATTTGATTCAAGACTCGAGTCTGCCCGGCTCAGACACATGCAAAAGGTCCAGCCCCTCAGTGCCTCGCAGTCAAACACCAGAGAGGCTGCTCCCTGTCCCTGCTCTGGGGAAGCTGGATGACTACATGATATGCCAGACAGCTCGGAATTAGGTCCAGGATTTATCCCAGGAGTGTCTGGCTGCATAGAGATTGCAGGCACCCCCAGGATTAATTTGTTTAAAAGCATCCACCCATCTGCAGCTGGGTGGCAACCACATGGCATGGCTCTACCATCACTGGTGTGTCTCATATCACTGCAGATGTTTCCTCACTGGGGTCATCAGGGTCTCTGGCAAGATATTTATTCTGAAGAAATCTAGGCACTTCAAATCATTCCTAGTCCTCCAACAAGCCTGACCCTTACCCACTTCATGGTCCAAGAATTACTGATGAGAGAAATTACTGATGAGAGAAAGAGCCAGGTCTCAGATTTGTTTCCTTGAGAAGCCAGATGAAAAATGTTACGTGCAAACATGGCTTCAATCAATTAACTGATCAAGCAATCAGTGCAAACATGGAAAAGTATGGTGCTAGCAGGCTTTGGGAGATTTAGAACCATAGAATCAGAGAATTGTCTGGGTTGGAAGGAACCTTAAAGGTCACCTAGTTACAACCCCCATGCCACCCCTTAGTCCATTCCCTTTGTCACTTAAGACACCAAAATAATCATCAGGGGAAAAGTTAGTCAAGATCAATCAAGGCCAAGTCACCAAGCTGAGCTCCCTGAAGCACCTGGTAAAGAGGCAGAAGGGCTCACCCATTATTTTACTGTCTGAGGCTCCCTGCAGACTCAGGGAGGTGCTGCTACGCTTGGATTCATGGAGATATTTCTGCAGTCACAGTCGTTAGAGATTCATTTAGAGCTTGCCTTTGTAAACCAGAAAGCTTAATAAAAAAAATGCATGCAAGTCTCTGCACCTACAATTTTCAGTACATCACCTGCCCAGGGCATCATCTCCACTCTAGTTTCACAGGGAGACATGATGATAGGAATATATGGAGCTCATAAAGTCTTCAGGAAAACAAGTGACCTCATCAAGCGAGAGCAACTAAGTGACACCACTGCAAGAAAAGTGCACTGGGCACCTGACACCTGACAATACCAGGCAGGAACCCCCTCCTGAGAGCTGCTACCAGCCCTAAGCCAGCTCCATCCCAGCACTCTGCCCACAGTGTCCCACATGCTATGAATCACCAGGCCAGATCAAGCACTGAACCCCATGTCCATGAGGATGCTTTACAGGAGGTTGCCTTAGTCTCATCCTCAGCCAGCAGAGCACAGTCCAGCCCTTCATTAATGACCTGAGGCCGTATGGGGAACATCAGGGTATGAACTAGAATAAGCTTAGGAGGAGATGGCAAAAAAGAGGTGACCAGCAGGTGTTGCACCACACAACCTGCCCAAACACATCTGGAACAAAGAGATTCAAAACCCTGAATCTTCCCCCCCTTCCTCTGCCTTACCCCACTCTGATCCTCTCTCCCTTGGTCTCTCTCCAGTCTGCAGCATGTGGTGACTGTAATTATGGTTCACCTCACTGCTGCACAGCCACACCACCTCCAGGTACTTAACTTCTTTTAATCTTGCTTCATGTTTCAGTCCCTACAGCCCACTCGTGATGTCTGCTACTCTTCTTCCAACACCCTCAATTCATCAATAGCCATGTCAGGCTTTGACCTCCAATTTTCTAACTGCTCAGTTAAACCACTCTGCCACTGGCCCCGCTCCTGCCTTTGTTAAAAACGAGGGGGGAGCCTCATTTGCTTTCTTATTTGATCATCACTTCACTTCTGTGGTGTGCACTCTGTTTCCCCATCTTGAAAACCCATCAACCAACCCCATTCCAGACTGGTGCTAGGGCTGTTGTTACCTTTAATGAGAGGAAATTATGGTTAATGCCTAATTTTAATTTTTTCCTCTCCTTTAATTTTTTTTTCAATAGCTTTCTCAGAAAAAGCAGCTTTGGCAGAGTGCTGCCACCTGAATGCTAATGAACGCCAAAGGGACCCGACGTGTCTGCCTCCCTGCCAGACATCAAATTGATTTTCAAATTGCTTTGATGACATAAGGTGGTTTCACAGTTTGGACCTGTGTGATTACCTGAGCATTTATCTCAGTGGGCTCTTCCACTTACCTGCTTTAAAATAACCCAGGCTGCTGGACTGGACCTTTGTGATGGAGGTTATCATCCCCCAGGCTGTGGCCAGATCACAGGAGCCTGGTCTGAATTTGGATAATTTGGATATGCCTGAGTCCCAGCAAAGGAGTGTAGAGGCCAGTTTGCAGCTAAGCACCAACTAAATCTTTACCCTTCCAGTTTTGGAGGACAAAGGAGACTCCAAAGAAGGTGGCTGTCCCATCCCTGGAAACATTCAAGTCCTAGTGGGATGGGCCTCTGAGCATCCTTGTCTAATGGAAGATGTCCCTGCCAAGGGGGAAGATGTCCCTGCCTTGTCCCTTACAAGAAGACTAAATGGCCTTCACAAACCAAATCATTTTATGGTTTCAAAATATAAATATATATATTTAGCTCAGTGCTAGGAAAGAGTTTTGGATGTCCAACGAAATAAAAAAATGAATTTCACTTGGGAAATTTCAACTGTTGTGCGTGGGCCAGGACAGGATCTGACTTACTGACTGATATTCTCTCCCAGGCCAAAAGCATGAGGATGAGGAAGAAAGGACAATCAGGGAGCTAGAGGATGTTCTGAGGAGCCAGGAGCTCCCCATGGAGACATTGCAGAGCTCAGGCACACTCATCCCTCCTTCCAAAACACTCACCCTCTGAGTGGATGCTGGATGGGAAGGAGGTGCGGCTGACAGAGGGAAAACATGATACAGGGGTGGCTGAGACTCTCCTCCATGAGGAAAGACCCAAGCCCAGGAGGAGAGGAACTGTGCTTGCCAAAGGGAAACCTGAGCATTGCATCATGCCAGGCGGCAGTTTTAAATCCATGGGAAAAGACAGCAAAGCAAGGCCATCAAAAACACAACCCTGTCCCATTTTTAGGACAGGTGAACACCCTGAGCCTCAATCTACTGCCTGGCGAGCAGAGATCAGGTCACTGACTCTGCCCAGGCCAGAGGGATGCGAGACAGCCACTGTGCCAGCTGGTATTAGGACTCAAGTGAGATAAAGGCATAAACTGCTGCAGGCTGAACTCAGCCTCCAGATCAACATGGATCAGAGACTGGATTAAGGGGGAGTGAAGGGAAATACAAGCCACTCACATTAACCTGTGGGTAACATCAGCAGTGACCCCAAAGGTAGTATTTCTTTTATTCCCACGCACGGCTGTGTCTCGGTATGCACAACAGCTGGAATGCAAGAGGCTGGAGTGCAATTTATGGAGTGCTTTGTGATGGCAAGGGATGAGGGGAACAGCAGGACAGTATTTATTATTACTATTTTACATTAAA
>VWZP01004263.1:16998-53875 GCA_013396995.1 Dicaeum eximium | reverse complement strand
GGGTTGTTTTTGGGGTTTTTTTCAGCCAGACAAGCACGCACTCCCTTGGCACAGATCCTGCTGGGTTTGGAGAAGGATAACTGTGGCACAGGTTGCAAGAGCAAGCCCTGACCATCCTGAAGACACCAACTCAGTGCACAAGCTGATGGATGGGAGATCTCAGTGTCCATGAGGGTTTCACACCTGCCTGTGGGTGTCTGGGTGGAAAATGCTCTTAACCAGATTTATTTGGTTTGTGCAGCCAGGCTTTGGTAGTTGCAGGGGTGGCTTCTGCCAAGAAGCTGCCAGGAGCTTTCCCCATGTCCAGCAGAGCCAACGCCAGTCAGCTCCAGGACAGACCCCAAGGCCAAGCCCATCAGGAGTTATGGTGATGCCTCTGGGATAACAGATTTAAGAAGAAAAAAGCTGTTGCCCAGTTTTAATTGTGGGCACAGAAGAGCAGGGTGAGAACGTGTGGGAGGAACAACTCTGCAGACACAAAGGGCAGTGCAGAAGGAGGGGCAGGAGCTGCTCCAGGTGCCAGAGCTGAGATTCCCCTGCAGCCCGTGGAGGGCACCAGGGATGCAGAGATGCACCTGGAGGAGCCCACACAGAGCAGGGAGATGCCTGAGAGAGGCTGAGACCCCACTGAAAACCCATGTGGAGGGAAGCACATGCTGGGGCAGCAAAGTACTCCAACTCCTCTCTCTGTGGCCGTGGCAGGACCATCATGTGAGGAACTGACCATTACCCTCACTCCCTGTCTCCTTGTGCCACCAGGGGAAGAGGGAGGGGTGAGGGAAAGTGTTTTAAGGTCTGTTTTTACTTCTCATTATTCTGCTCTGATTTTGTTGTTAATCTATTCAAATAATATTCTCAAGCTGAATCTGTTTTGCCTATGATGGTATTTGGTGAGGGATCTCTCACGGGTTTCATCTCAACTCATGAATTCTTCATTATATTTTCCCTCCCCAGTCCAGCTGTGGAGGGGAGTGAGAGAGCTGCTTTGATGGGTGCCTGAAATCCAGCCAGGGTCAACCCACTGCAACAGAAGGTATCTGAAGAGATATTCCCAGCTGGTCAAGGGAGAGGACTTGTCCCTCTGCTCTGGTATCACCTCATCTGGAGTCCCACATGCAGCTCTGGGGTCCTCAGCAGTGGAAGACATGGACCTGCTGGAATGAGTCCAGAGGAGGCCACGGAGCTGCTGCCAGGGCTGGAGCCCCTCTGCTCTGGAGCCAGCCTGGCACAGCTGGGGCTGCTCACCTGCACAAGAGAAGGCTCCAGGGAGAGCTCAGAGCCCCTGCCAGGGCCTGAAGGGGCTCCAGGAGAGCTGCACAGGGACTGGGGACAAGGCATGCAGGGACAGCACACAGGGAATGGCTTCCAGTGCCAGAGGGCAGGGACAGATGGGATATTGGGAAGGAATTGCTGTCTGTGAGGGTGGTGGAGCACTGACAGAGGTTGCCCAGGTAAGCTGTGGCTGTCCCTGGATCCCTGAGAGTTTCCCTGGACAGGGCTTGGAGCAACCTGGGACAGTGGAAGGTGTCCCTGCACATGGTAGGAGATGGGACAAAATGGGCTTTAGGTTGATCTTTGGATCCTTTCCAATCTAAATCATTCTAGGGTTCTATGAAATCTCTCTCTACTTTGCAAAGTGGAGACATGCCCACCAACAATCAGTTGCAAACTGTGGTGCAGGAGGGACCTACACAAAATAGCCCAAGGGTGACAATTTCCCCTTGTTTTAGTGTTAGGGTCACAGCAGCTAAGGCAAAACATCAGCCACCATGCAGAGCAGGAATACTTTTACACCACCAGCTACCCAAAACACTTCTAGATCCCATCCAAAGTTTGCCACTGCCACAGAAAATGAATTCTGCCTTGCACCCTGTAGCAAAGAGAGCTGCAGGTTGCCTTTTCCACACACAGCTGCTTGCAGTATGAGTAACAGAAAATGTGTTTTCCCCACATATGGGGAACCATCTGAAAGCCCTGCTACACCAACCTGACAGCAGAACCAAGCAAATGTTTGGTGACATTTCCCTATTGCTGTCTCACAGTTAAATAAGCTTTAAAAAAAAAACAACTCCTTGCTTTGGTGCTGGCTAATTCTATTTTAACAGCATGAAAATCCTCCAGAGCTCAGCAGCAGAGACTGAAGGAAGGTAAAAGTAACAGGAGAAGAGAAATATAAACCCAAGCATCTCCCCTCTCCTCCAGAGAACAGCAGTGCCTTGCTGTTAGCAATTAAAGAAACAAAAGCCACGAGGCTGCTGCCATCCTCCTGCATGCAGCTCTTCCCAAACCTCGGATGTGGATGACAGCTACTGGATCCACACTGTGCAAAATGTTTCTCCAGAGGTTTGCGACCTCCATCTCGCCCGCCGCGGCGCTGACAGCTCCCAGTCGCCAGTGGGCACGGGAATTCTCCGGCAATTCCAGAGGGATCGCTCACCCCTCCACACGTCCCAACTCTCTCCACCTCCCCCACCACCACACACTTGCTTTTGGGCTGCATTTGGAAGCTTATCCTGTTAATTTGGGTAAAGGAAGTCAACGTGTCCAGCCCTGACTCCGGTGTCCTCGGCTCCTCTGTTTGGTGGTGCTGCCCTTGCAAGAAGCCTGGCAGTGTTTGGGCTGCTCTCTGCCTCATGGGAGCAAATGGTAACACAGCAGAGAACTGCAGCCCCCAGACTGCTGAGGGATGGCTCAAATAGGGGAGCAAGGTGCAAAGGATTTCATGCCCTGGACTGAAAAATCAGCAGCTTTTTCAGAGTAATTTCTGGACAACCCTGTGATTTCTCTTTTTTCCCCGATTTCATCTATTTCCTGCCTATTGAATATCGCACAGTTTCCTCCAGAACACAGAATAAAATTAGTTGAGACTCACTGCGATGGGAAACTCTTTTTTCATACCAATTCTTCAGACCCAGGGGAATGACTACAGTGGAAAGGAGCTGAAGACAGAAACGAGCTGGGGGCTGATCCTCAAAGACCAATTAAGCCTCTCGCATCCTTCATTTTGATGATGCTCCTCCCTGGGCTCCAGCAGGCAGCATGATGCATCTCCTGCCCAAAATGCTAAGGAAAGAACACACATTACTGCCTGCAAAGAGGGTACATCAAGATCAATGGCTCACTGCAGACCCCAGCGTGAGAATGATGTCACTCCACCTCCAGACGCGTGGTAACGGGCCCTACAAAGGAAAACATCTTGCATCACCCAGATGTCTGCTGAGCTTGCCCTCCAAAATAAAAAGGGGCATTGACCTGAAAAAATCACAGACTTTGCTTTTAGGAGGGTGGGAAGATGGCACTGAGAGAGAATGAGCAGTGCAGCAGCTCAGGATTGTAAAATCATGGAACAGTTTGGGTTGGAAGGGACCACCCAGTCTCACCCCTGCCATGGGCAGGGACACCTTTCACTATCCCAGGCTGCTCCACGCCCTGTCCAACCTGGCCTGGATGGGAATCCACCCCTCTCTGTGCTTGGTGGGCTCAGTCAGGACAATGCTCCCTAAGCTGAGCTCCCCAAGGTGTCTCAGCACCTCCTCCAGCCCTGGAATGATGCCGCAGGCACTCCTGCCTGTGGATTCATCAGGCCCCACCTGCTTTACTGTGGAGCCCAGGATGGCCAGCGAGGGCTGGGATGCTGCCCTGGGCACAATGGGCATCCCTACAGCTCTGCAATGAAATTCTGAATTTAGGATCACCCCACGTAGTGGGCTGTTTATTCCTGCATGAGTTTTCCCTCAGCTGTTTTCACAAATTCCAAACTGACATGTCCTACTTGTAGTAAAAGCAGGAGGAAAATGTCTTGAGTCAATGAGAAACAGATCTGGGGGGAAGTGAAAGAGGTTTGGTGACTCAGAAAAAAAAAAAAAGAAAAGCTTGCCACCCCTCCACGTTTTGTTTGAATCAAACCTAAATGTCTTAATCCACTACTACCAAGTCTTGTTTAATCTTTCCTCCTTCTAAGTGTTAACTGTAATTCCCAAACAAAAAGTTGAAAAGCTTAATTGAGAAGCTGTCAAAAAGAAAATGTTTTGGCATTTCCAAAATGACACATTTCATTCTGACATTTCACTTGAAATGCCTGGACATTAAAAATAAATTAGCTCCCCCCGGGGATTTTCAACATATCCAGTTGCCAAATTCAATTTAAGCTTATGAATAGTCCAGGCTTTCTGAAATCCAACTTTTGAATTCACAGAATCCCAGAATGGTTTAGATTGAAATAAGCCTTAAAGTTCATCCCATCCCACCCCCTGCCACGGGCAGGGACACCTTCTACTATCCCAGGTTGCTCCTGGCCTGGGACACTTCCAGGGATCCAGGGGCAGCCACAGCTGCTCTGGGCACCCTGTGCCAGGGCCTCCCCACACTCTCATTATGAAATTTCTTCCTAATATCCAATCTAAATCTACTTTAATTAAATTACACCGGAAGTTCAGTTCAGTTTTGGTCCAGACAATGACGCTGACACCCAAAACTTGATCTCCAGCCAACATCTCAATATAGAAATATTTACACCTTATGAAAATATTATATATTAATAGAATGAGTTAGCCTATGACCCAACAACAGCCTCTCAAATTATTTTAACATGTGTTTTGCTCCTAATATACTGCTGTCATTCATGGGGATTAATGGTTGTTATTAATCACCTCATTTGAAGGCACAGGAGAAAACCATCCCCCTGTGCACAAGCCAGAGGGAACATTATTTATCTGCTATCACCAACACATAATAAAAACAATTTCTGAGTAGATCTCACCTCTCATACACAGACGACCATGTCATGCCTTGAGTGATTTGCAAGGCTTTGGAGGCATGACAAAACCAGCCAGCAATGACAACCAAGGGTATCGTCTCACAGCCCCTCCTCAGATGAGTAATACTCATGCAGAAAAGCACATCCATCAGCCTGAGGCCTTGGTGGAGACTTCTGGGGACACCAGAGTGCTCACACCCCTTCTGGCTTTCCAAGAGGCTGCTGGTGGGACTCAGCAGGAACCCCAGAGCAGCTGCAAAGCTCACCAGGAACCCGGGCTGTCCACTCTGGTGGAGCTGTCCCACAGCTGTCTTTCCAGAAGATGTCACACAGAACCACAGAAGGGTTTGGGTTGGAAGGGTCTTTAAAGATAATTTTTTTCAAATGCCAACCTGTTGTTTTAAAATTNCACAGGGTTGTTTTCACAGAAATCTGCAGAGAAGTCAGCTTTCCCATGGAAGGAAAAATGTCCAGCAAGTTTCCATATAAGAAACTTATAAAATGGCTGTGACACCAACCACCATGGGAAAGATATCCAGTAGGTCAGGTTGCTCCAGGCCTCATCCAGCTGGCCTTGAACACTTCCAGGGATGGGGCAGCCACAGCTTCTCTGGGAAAGCTGTACCAGGGCCTCACCACCCTCACAGCCAAGATTTCCTTCCCAGTATCTATTCTAAATCTCTCCTCTTTTAGTTTAAAACTAAAGCCATTCCCCCTGGTCACACTCAGTGGTTCCAGTCCAGCTTGGAGAGGCAGTGCCTGAGGGAAACTTGCACCACTCGGCCTAAATCCATCACCATGCTGGTGTCACCTCGCTGGGGGACTGAGGGACCAAAGCCAGCCCAGGCCCACGAGAACCTCCCCCAGCCACCACCAGCAAGGCACCAACTTCTTCCAACAGCAAGAAATCTGAACACAGGATCAGCTGTGGAGGCTCCAGGGGGATGCTTCCCCTGGTTTTACTTTTTAACACTGCAGTTCACTCATACTGAAAGCATTTAGTATCAAAGACAGATCTGAGAACAGAACAGACAACAAACTTCCACCCTCCTGGATGTCTGTAATATCAGGTGTTAACCAAAATATCCTTGCCCTCTCCTGAGCAGGGCTAGGGTGGGTCTGAAATGCCAACTCTGCTGCAGCACAAGCTTCACATTGAACTGCACACTGAAGAAAAACTTACATGTTTATACACCTTGCTTGCACAGCACGGTGCTTGTAGGCTAGAGGCTCGAGTTCCTTCTTCTGATTCACTCCTTGAGTGAGTCAAACTATTTATTTGAACTCAAATCCACATGAGGTGCAGAACAGCTCAGGCTTCGGCTCAGTGCCAGCTGCACTCCCATTGTCCACCATATAAAAGCAGGTATCCTGGCACGGACACAGGAGGTATGAAATACAGAAGATGACAAAACACTGCTTTTGTAAGACACCTGCAGAAAAAAGAACTAATGCAATAGAAAAAAAAAAAAAAGAAAAAAAAAGGAAAAAAATAAAATAAAGAGAAATATCTATACTTTGCTTTTCTCTCCTGTTGTCCTTTCTCTGGATCCCTTTACCTCTTGCTTTTTTTGAGGTTAGGGACAGAAGAACCAGCCTCTTTGCATTCAGTCTTTTCTCCATTCCCCACACACTGCTGTATTTAATCCATGCCCTGAAGCTCAGCCAACATCCCTTATTAAATGAAGTTGGCTCTTCATCTGCTGAACTACAAAAAAAATTAAAAAGCAATCTTATGAGAAATACAGGGCTTCTGGGAATCCTAAAAAGATTTGTGTTCGAAGGGACCTTAAAGCCCATCCAGTTCCACCCCCTGCCATGGGAAAGGACAACTTCCACTGTCCCAGGCTGCTCCAAGCCCTGTCCAACCTGGCCTTGGGCACTGCCAGGGATCCAGGGGCAGCCACAGCTGCTCTGGGCACCCTGTGCCAGGGCCTGCCCACCCTCACAGACAGCAATTCCTACCCAGTATCTAATGTGAACCTGCCCTCTGTCAGTTTAATATTCCTAAGAAGACTGCTCCTATTCTCTGGACTCCTAAACTAAAAACCTGTTGGTATAAAGTCAGATCTGGGCTTCTCATCCACTTGAATCCTCCAGCTGAAAACCAAGTGCATGAAGGAAATCCTCTTAAGCACACCAGGTGTGTTAGTACGGGACTGTGTTAGTACAAAGCACTAAGGTGGCATATCCAAGGCTTGACACATATGCCCTCTTCCAAGCAAGATGAGTTAAAGGTTCCTTGACTCCCTTCAGCAAGAAGAAGCCCTGGCCCTGTTGATTGGCACAGCAGGTAATTTTGGTAACTATTTTGCTCATGTACAATCTCTCTGTCATTCCAGGTGAGTGGAGTGTGCCCTGCAACCTACTGCACGAGGGCATTTCTCTCACCAATCCCACATCCAGAAACACCTCATGCATAAGCAGTGGCTCACCTGAAGGAGTAATGGCAAGGAAGAGCTCCAGGATTTGGAAAAGGGGGTCCTGGATACACGTTTTGGCATTTAAGGAATAACACAAATGTACTTTCTCACAAGCAGTATCTAATGAGCTCTGCTCAAGTTGACATGCAAGGAGCAACAGCCCCTGGAGTAGAGTACAAATGGTCTCTAACACAGTATTTGGCTGTTCCATCAGTATTACTCCCCTCAGCAGCTAAATTGTGGGAGGCTCATGAAATCTCTCTCTTTTCCCCACTGTGCCAGTGAAAGGTCTTCAGCAATTTCCATCCAAACAACTGTCCTTTGTGAATAACAGGACCATTCATGGAGTATAATTTTATGACCTCATTCAAGCAATTTTAGCCAAATTGTGCTTCCTCTCTTGAAGAGCTGCCTTTGGTGAGGAGAGATTGTTCACGACCACAGAAGCAACAAAAATACACATTCTTTACTTCCACAACCTGGTCTTTTCTTTTTTTTTTTTTTGTCATTTATTTCCAAAATACCTGCTGTCTGTCAGCATGATGCCTCTCCTCTGACAGAGTCTATAACCATCACTCAAAGATCACGGCATCTCACAAGGGTTCAGTGGAAAACGAGAGGAAAAACTCCCTGGGTACACAACTGAAGTTTTCATTTGAGGATAGGGGGTGGATTAACTGAAAGAAAATTAAATCAGCTCTAAGGTCTCAGCTCTCTCCTGGTACGAGCTGGTGCAAATTCCAACACGCAGCCAAAGCCACATCCACACCCATCTCTCTGAAAGCAGCAGGATTATCACTGCAGGAAATAACATCACAGAATGGTGTGGGTTGGAGGGGACCTTAAAGCTCATCCACTCCACCCCCTGCCATGGCAGAGACACCTTCCACTGTCCCAGGCTGCTCCAAGCCCCATCCAGCCTGGCCTTGGACACTGCCAGGGATCCAGGGGCAGCCACAGCTGCTCTGGGAAACCGATGCCAGTGTCTAAGTACATATGAGGATGTAGGGAAGACTGCTTTAATCACTAAGCTGATAAGGGACAAAATATACTTTAAAATTAAGGTGAGACAGGTCTAGGGTGGTTTGATAGGAAAATGAAGGAATAGCTACCCTGAATCTATGCCCCATTGCTTCCCCAGTGTTCTCCCACACCAGCATCCCTCTGCCTGTCTCCTCTCACAGGGTGAACTCTCCAGGATGCTGAGAGCACCCTGAATTCTCTCAGCCTGGAATCCCACCTACCACCAGGACCTATCTACAGAGAAGAGGCTGGCCCCCCATCTTCTGTCCCCTTTCCATCCCCAAATTTAACACCAGGCTTTGCTTCATACCAAGCCCTGTATCTTAAGTCATTCCATGTCATCCTATTCCACTTTACATAAACACTGTCACAACCAAAGCATAAAAAAGAAGGAAGAAATAGAGATGGAGAGAGAGATCCCCTCCAGCATGTATCTGTGACAGGAACCATTCATGTGCCTGTAGACCAGCAGAAAAGAACCCACCAGCTGAGGAAGGGACACCAAAATGACAGCATGAGGGATTTTTAAGGAGAAAAAAAGAGAGGAAAACCATGGCCATGATAGCAACCACTTTCCAAGCTAGTGAAGATAGAATAAAACACAAGAACAGCTTCTTGTCTGGCCTCTGCCTGCAGCAGGCCAGCAACAGGCTTGAACAAAACCCTGGTTGCATTCCAGGTCTGCTGGATTTAGGGAAGACATGAGCTGTCCCTAAAAGACCCCGCCACCCCAGGCACAGCACACATTGTCACAGACACCCTCTGGCTCTCACAGTTACTAAATTTACTCAAAAGACTAAGCAAAACTGCATTTTCCAGCAATAAAACCCCTTCTTTGATGGCATCACTGGAGACCCCACTCATCCATTAATTCAGAGGCTGCCGATTACCTATTAATTAGAGGACACTATTATGCAAATAATGACAATCAATTAAACCTTCACTCATTAATCTAATACAGTCTCTTCCTGGCCGTTCTCAAATACACCCCAGGCAAGCAGCTACAATTTTTTAACTTTAAAAGTGACAGTCTATGGGCTGACACTTCTTTAAAGAATGTCTTTAATATCAAAATAAAGTAAAACTGCTTTGTCTCCTGAGTGCAACTGCAATAATGAGATGTTAAACCCAATCTCTCCCAGCCTGCTGGGTTGAGGGAGATGGGATGTTTCCTTCCCAAAAACCTCATCCTTCTCCTAGGAGACTGCTTCTTCTCACTGAGCATATCTGGGCATACACAGTCCTAGCTTGACATTCCTCTGGGTTTCACGGAAATCAGTTTTATGGGAAACATAGAGCTCCTGGAAGCCACAGAATCCTAGAACTTCAGGTTGGAAGGGATCTTTACAGGTCATCTAGTCCAACAACCCTGCCACGGGCAGAGGCATCTTCAACTACATCAGGCTCAGAGTCGTGCCTGAACTGGTCTCGAATATTTTCAAGAATGGGGCACTCACCACTTCTCCAGGCAGCTTTGGGAAGCACCATTGCACCCTTCCTCTTCCTCCTCCAACAGCCACATCTTTGCACTGCTTAAGCAACCCGTGTTGCAGGGAGAAGGAACCTCCTGAACCACGGCCTCCTCCTGAGGTGCACCACCTCCTCTGACTGCCACACATCTTGTCGTGCTCGTGTGTGCTCTACACCGCACCACGGACCCGCGACACCACCCCGAGACAATTTTCAAGAGCCACACTGACTGTCACCGTGGCAAATTGCCCTCTGGCTCAAGTTTTACCCCTTGCATTTCTTTTTCCTACCAGACAGGGCCCTCTGTTTTCCCGGGCTGTGTGTGCAGAGCCAGGGCTGGGAGTGCTCTTCCTCACCGATGTCATCGTCCGCCAGCGTGAGGGATGGGGGAGCCTTGTTCTGCAGCTCCTGACGTGACTCAGAACAGCCTGGGAATTACACTTGGAATAAGTGATTAAAAACCCATACTCACTCCTCCATTGCCACGAAGGGGCAACGCTCTCAGCAGCACAGATCAGAGCTGCGCCCTTCTAAATGAGAGCAAAATGAGGAGAATCGAGAGCTGGTACTCCTCCAGACTGTTCCTTGGGTATGTGGAGGTGGGAATAAGGGCTTGGAAAACCCTCAGAAGAGAATCACCAGCATGCATTTCATCACTTTCTGAACACCAGCACAGAGTCACCTCCTTCAAAAAACCCTTCTCCAAGATGCCAGCCTCCTCCTGGCCAGTAACTGCAGGCAGTAGCTCTTTGGAAAAACCAGAGGCACTGCAGTTATTTTGACATGGAGGTCCCCAGACCCTCAATCATATGTTATATCTATCTCAAACATTAAAATAAGCAGCCTGTATTTTCTTGGTAGGGAGGGAGTCCTGGTGGGAAGAAGGAAACGGGATTCAGAGGAGGAAACGCAGAGCAAAGGAAGGGTTTGAAGGGGAAGGGAGGAGGCTCCTTGAGTAGAAGCAAAAAACTGCAGCAAAATAAACTTGCTCAGATGGTCTCCTGAGGATTTGTGGCCTGAAATTCCAGCCACCTCCACCCATGGACGAGGAAAGAGCTGGAGCAGCAGAGACCTGGAAGATCCACCCTCAGCAGTCCATGATCATGGGCATCAGCTGGCTTTACAAATCTCAATCACAAGGAGTATCTTGGCCAATTCCCCTCTATTTTTCTGATAAGCTCCATACTGCCGCAGCTCCATGTTCCCAGGTGCTTCATAAACTTCCCAGAGCTTGGGAGAAAAGTATTGTCTCTGCCTTCCCCAGCTGGAAACAAGAGCTCAGGAATTCAATTAGCATCTAAGAATGCTCAAGCCTATGTGCTTGAGTCTCCTACATGGAATTAACTTATGGTCTTCACAGCTGAGGTCTGAGTAAATAAGAGATTCCAGCCCTTCATTTAGGTACCCACCAAAATCAATTTCATGTAGCTCAGCCTAGAGTGGCTTGGCCAAGGTCATGCATGGAGCCTGAGCAGAAATTAATTGTGAAGAACCCAAAGAAAATTTAACAGGGAGAATAAAAGCACTCTCCTTCCCACATCTGAATTACTTTGCATTAACCCAAGCCTGTTCTGTCCTGAAGCACCAGCCCACCCATGGAGCAGCTGGACCTCAAGGCTTGCCCTTTGCTCACCAGCAGAAATGAGCCCCAGCAACATCCAGCTCCAGCCTCCTGGCAGAACAGACTGAGCTGTGTGCTCCTGCCTTGGCTGCCAATTCCACAGCCCAAGTCCTCTCTTTCTGCAGCCATTCCCACCTCCCACCAGCTACACTGCACACAGTGACGATACAGCATCCCAGGGGGACCACAGAATCCCAGAAGAATTCAGCTTGGAAAAGAGCTCACAGCCCATCAAGTCCAACCTGTGCCTGACCCCCACCTTGTCACTCAGTGCCATGTCCAGGCATTCCTTGGACACCTCCAGGGATAGGGAATCCAACGCCTCCCTGGACAGCCCCTTCCAATGCCTGACCACCCTTTTCATGAAGATGGACACTCCTAAAGTCAGGTTAACTGGATGACCAGCAGTCTAAGGCTCCCCATCTCCTTTTCACTGCCCAAAAAGTTCTTCATTTACCTCTTCCCTTCCAGGTGATTGTCCTACCCACAGTAATCCATTGCTGCCTTCTATAACATTTTCAAAGGTCAAAGTAACAAACTTTGGGGGCTCCTTGTATTTGAAAAGAAAGGGGGAAAATCTAAGCCATTTGTTATTTTGAATTTGGCATTTTGTGCAAGTTTTATGAGGCAACTATCTAAAAGTCTGGATAGTTGGTGCACGTCAGGAACATTTCACTGCAGACCTTAACATCCTCCACTTCCTTAAGGACAGAGACATCAGAAGAACCCCAGCTACTGGCTTTGGGCATTGCCTGAATGTTGTATCCTTGCAATTCCCTGACCATATTACAGAGAGGTGCACAGACCTTGCCAGGAGGGCATATTATCATGCTAGGCCAGCTACTATTGCTGCACTTGCAACATCAAAAACAATCCCTGCCCTGGAAAAGGAGAGAGATGCTCCACAAGCAAGGCAGTGGAAACACAAAATCTGGAGTGACCTGCTGTGGTCACACAGGCAGGTAGTGGCCAAAGGAGGGACACACCCCAGCGTCCCCCCAGGCAACCCTCACCTCCTGGGATGAATTACAGCCCTCAATATCAGCTTTTTGCCATTTGTGCTGACCTTACTTCCTCCCACAAGCTGACCTGTCTGTAGCTACCTGTTCTGCATCAAGTGTGGAGATCAGCAGCACTCCCAGCTGCAAGAAAGAGCTGAGTGATGCCAGGATCCAGGAGGAATCACAGATGGGTTAGAGTTGGAAGGGGCATTTAAAGGTCATCTAATTCCACACCCTGCCATGAACAGGGACATCTCCAACTAGACCTTGTTTTTCAGAGCCCTATTCAATCTGGCCTTGAATGCTTCCAGGGATGGAGCATGCATTACCTTTCTGGGCAACCTGTGCCAGTGTTTCACCAGCCTCATTGTAAAAACATTCACCATTCTGCCCACTTTAAACAGACTCTCTTTTAGTTTAAAACTGTTATCTCTTGTCCTATTGCAACAGGCCCTGCTAAGGACTCTGTCCCCATCTTTCACACAGACCCTTCAGGCACTGGAAGGAGCTCTAAGGTCTCCCTGGAGAGAACCTGAACACTCCCAGCCTTTTCCCATGGCAGGGATGCTCCATCTCATCCCAGCCCCCTGCAAGCCAAGGTGATCTCAGCAAGCTGCAGCTCGTGGCAGAGGAACAGATCATGTTCCCACACCACATGGGGCAGTGGTCCAACATGAATATAAAAGTGCATGTGGTGGTGCCTTGTGTGCCTTTGTGATTGTGAGAGCACAGACTGTGCAGCCATCTCCTCCCAGACCCACACCAGCAGCTCCCCAGCTCCTCCAACACCAAGCACAGCCCTGCCAGGATGTAAATCCACACCAACTCCAACGCCTTCATCACTCAGCCCCGTCCTTCTGCCTACCACAGAATGGGAAACAGCCTTGAAACAATGACTATAATTACAGTTTGGTAGGTTTTAAAAGTAGCAGAGAAAGACAGCCCTCCTCTTCACGACATTCCCAGTATAACATGTCACAACAAATGGCCTAAGGGAAATCTGTGGAGCTGGATGTAAATGTTTTGATGTGCTCATGATAAAGCTTCTCAGTACTTACTGTCCACTGCCAAAAAATTTGGCTGCTCCCTATGCTTGCACCTCTAGCCAGGTGTGCACCCTCAACTGCTGTACACCAGGGGCCCCGCAAAATCCACCTGCTCCTAGGAGTATTTATGACTTTCCACTGGAAGAGGGCTATGTTCCTTTCCTGTTTCATTTAAAATAAAATTTTAAAAATTAGAGAGTGGACAGGTGGCTAGGAATTTCTGAGGTTTGACAGCCCATAATCAGAGCTGTACTTGCCTGAAATAGAAGGAAACAAGAAGGAAGCAAGCCCCTGAACTGCTCCCTGTTCATTTTTAGCAAGCAAACCAGGTGAGCACAGCAACTGCTATTTACCCTCTGAGTCATGGGAAACAGGACCCAGAACAGATGCTCTGCCAAAGCTTTGCAAGACGTTAAAAAAAAAAAAATTAAAAAAAAAAATATACAAACGATTTGAGGCAAGTCTCAGGGCTTGCAAATTCCCTGTGAAATCCAGGCTTGGGATAACGAAGAGCTCCAGGCTGAGGTCAGGCTGCTGCCGAGCACCTGCACTTAGCAATGCATCATTGACCGAATTCTGCCCGGGGCATCAAAGCCCCACAGACATCACCGGCTGCACAGTCTGGCCCAGTAACCCGCAATTTCCCCGTAATCAGAAGCAACAGGGTGAGAGCTTTAGTGGCCATGCATAATGCATGTCCTCTGGCACGGCTGGGGGAGCGGGAGATGAGCACCACAGCTGGCAGCACCAGCCACAGTGCTGGAGAACTGGACAGCCCAAAACCCAGAGAACAGCTCCAAGTGCCCTGTGACACCCAAAAGGCTCCCCTCTGTCTCTGCTCCCAGCTTTGTGCCCATGTTCCCCATGCAGCAGTCCCACACAGGTGGTTTAACTCTGGCTGGTACCTACCTGCTCGTGGGCATCTGCTGGTTCTCAGCCTGGGTGAGGGCTGAGCATGTTGCTCAAACACATCACCCCTCCCTCACAGAGTATGGAAAAAGCCAGCTGAACACTGTATCAGCTGCAAGTCACTTCTCCAGGTATGACACGCCCCACACTCTAAAGTCCGTGGTAGTTTCACAACACTCTATGGAATTGCTCCCTTTCAGGCTGTTGCTGCTGCTTTCCTTCCCATTCCCCCTACCAATCCACCACCAACCTCATCACCATCAGCCAGACACCTCCCTGCCATCCAGCCTCCAGTACACATCCCTAGACATCAAGATCCATCCCTCACCCCAGCTGTGACCTCCCCATCCTTATCCTCACATGAAGAGAAGCTGGTTTTATTCTGCTTTTCCCTTTGTTTTCCCTCATGTATTCTTCCCCAGCCCTCTGATTCCTCATTTCCTGTACTCCTGGTCCTTCCCTAAAAATCCCAGTAAGTTTTAGACATCCCTGGAAACCCCTAGAGCATCTTATAGCAAGTTTCACACAATCCCAAAACACTCTTCTCCCCAAAACTACAATAAACTCACTCCACCCAGGGCAACCATGCCCTTTAGCTCACATGGCTTTCCAGAAAGAGACTTCCTCACCTGGACACCCACAGGTGGGTTTCATTCCAGGGCCAAGGTTCTACCAGGTCCCTTCCCCATGCAGAGTCACAACTCCACTGGCACAGAAGCCAAACTGAGAGCACACACCAGGGACTCCCTCCTCTGTTTTATATCAAAAAGGCACAGGACTGAGCCCACAAATCATCCAGGTCCACCTGTCTGGGACACCAGCTACAATGCCACACTTGGTAACACCATGGGGAAAAAGAAGCTCCTTCAAAAGGTTCCTGTACACCAAGGATGCTCGTTGTGGCAGCTGCAAGCAGCAGGAACCTTCTGCTGGAAAAGGGCAGCAGTAAAACTCCCCAGAAATGATAGTTAGGTCCTGCTGCAGCCAAAAGAGCTGGGTTTGCCTGGCAGGAGGACTCTCCCCAGTCACAGAACTATCAGCCTTTCATTTGCCACCAGGGTGTAACCTTTAAATACACCTCCTTCAAGTGATCAGTGCTGAGCACACCCAGTGCCATCACTGCTGGAAGAGGATCAAGTGACATCGTGACAGACCTACCAAAAACAAAATGTGAACAGAGCACCTGGAGAGCACTGGGTGCTCCCCAGTCCGACCTCGAGCCACGACCAGCAGTGAGCACAAGGAAAGAATCAAGATTTGAGGTTGCTGAAGCAGAGCAGACCAGACAGTCAACATCAAGTGTTGTTTGCTACTGCAAATCTGCCAGCAAAGAAAGGGAAAGCCCACCTGATAAACACCTCAGGCTGTGACACTCAGCACATCCAGGGAAGGTCAGCAGACAGCAAGTGGGAGAGAGGAGGGCAGATGGCACAAACTGGGACTTACTGGAAAATGTCTGCAGGAACTGGTTTCCTACAAAAAACAAGATCTCTAGCAACAGTCCTCTCTGTAAAGAGAGCTCCAATGCTGCTCAAGAGATCTGTTTTCAAAAATTTCCCTCAAAGTCGAGGTTTGCTGAAGGAAGATGGATGTATCTCTGCCCTTGCTCAGGCTACATCTCTGCTCAGAGGATGGGACACAGGAGCCTTCCCACACCACCAACAGCATCTTTCTCTTTGCCTTCCTCTTTTCTGAACTTGTGCTACCTGGCAGGTACCACACACTTCTTCAACCTCTCTCCCCCCTACCCAAGCTGCAGAAAGGGGTGAGCCCCACACACCCACCTGGGGTGCAAGACCCTGGAATGGTTTTGGTCAGACCCTCTGACATTGCCCGTGTGGTTTGTATAAATAAATTGATGGGGACCCAAGGAGTAGAAGGGGATTTCAGAGGGGGAAAACCCAGTGACAGATCTACAGCTTGACTAATCTTTACCAGGCTCTGCCACTGTCAGCAGCCAAGGCCCTTCTCCCAGGATATGAGGCCACCACAAGCTCTTCCCTTGTATGTTCCTCGCCACTCTCAGGAGCAGAGAGGTTTACAGACACAAACACCTCTGACTCCCCAGAAAATAAATTAGTTTTGGGAAGTGCACCACAACTCCAAAAGATCCATGTCCTTCACCCCACTCCATGTCCTGGCATGCCACACCCAACATGCACAAAATACAACCTCAAGTCCAAAAAACACACTATTCCCTAACCCCTCCATCCCCTCCCCACACACTGAGCAGATCACAGGCATCACCCTCCAGGGCACGTCCGGTACTGGGTTAGAGGGGTTAAATTTTATGGCCTCAAAATCAACATTATGAACCCAAAAGGGGAGGTGAAGGGGCGTGACAACATGCCATGCCCTAAGCTGTGCACTCCTACACTCAGGGAAATATCACCTGAATTCTTCCATAAACCCACCCAAGCCCCGCAGGTGCACCGAGGAAATTAAAACAAAAACCGAGGAAGTGAAAATAAAACCTGAGAAAACTAAAATTAAAGCTAAGAAAATTAAAATGCAAACTACCTCCTGCAATATGACGGCTCCCTGGATCAGCTGCTGTACGTCCTCGGGAGTTTTTGGGGAGAACACCTCCACACCAGCAAACCAACAGTACCGAAATGACTGCACCCCATCTTCTGCCTGAAAAAGCTCCAGCTGGTGGGATTTGGTTGTTTTATTTTTCCTACAGCAGTTTGACTCAGAGGTCTGGCCAGGCTCACAGCTCTCAAATTCGCTTAATAAATCATCTCCTAACCCCGCCCAGAAGCAAAAGGCAAATCTCTGTCTCCCAGGCACCTCCTGATTGGACTAACGTGCCTCTTGCTAATGACCCTGTGAGGAATAGCACGGCTCGAGTGACGTGTTTATGAAGATAAATATTTTAACTTCACAGTTTAGCGCTGTAAAGTCATTCCAGCCGGAGAGTCTCTTTAAGTTGGTTCCAGGAGAAAATGCCTCAATAATTAAATTTTCTTTTTTTTTTTTAATTCTCTTTTTTTTTTTTAAAGCTATGAAGTATTAATTGCAGTGAAATACGTGGCGTGTCTTTCAGGTGCAATTAGTAGCTGCTGGTGGATGGGAAAAAAACCTGGCTGGCGAAGCCCAGGGAAGTGATTCCTCCCCTCAGCAGAGGGAATGCAGCACTTTGCCCTATCTAATCTCACTATAGCAACGGGAAGACCTTGGCAACCCCGATCTTTACAGTTATTAAGATGGGAGCGGGAAGAGTCGGGAGCGCGGTGCCGAGGGATGCTCGGCCGAGAGCCCGGCTGCCGAGGAAATAAAGCATCCTGTCTTGCTCGGGGGGAGGCAGGGTCTGCCAAGCTCCCAGGGTGGGGCAGCAGCCCAAGGCTGCCTCCCCAGAACTTTTTTTGTGGTGGCTTTTTTTGCCAAAGAGGAGACATGCATCTCCTCATCACACCCTGGAGAAGGATCTCCAGCTCCTGCTGCTTGGACCTGCTGGAGGAAGCCACAGAGATGCTCCAAGGGCCGGAGCCCCTCTGCTCTGGAGCCAGGCGGGGAGAGCTGGGGGTGTTCACCTGGAGAATGGAGCCCCTTTTGGTCTCTTAGAGCACCTGCCAGTAGCTAAAAGAGGTTTCTAAGAAGGATGGGGACAAACCTTTTAGCAGGGCCTATCACAATGATGATTTTAAATTTAGAGAACGTAGGTTTCGACTAGGCAGAAGGATGGAATTTTCACACTGAGGATGGGGAGGCCCTGGCACAGGTTGCCCAGAGAAGCTGTGGCTACTCCATCCATGGAAGTGTTCAGGGTCAGGCTGGGTGGGGCTCTGAGCAACGTGCTCTTTTTCAAGACACCTCTCCTCATTGCAGCGGGCTGGTGAAGACAGTCTTCCAACCCTAACTATTCAACCATTCCCTAATTCCCACAAGGATCCGAGAAGATGCTGCTCTTAGGGCCAGGGGTCAAGTCTGCATGCAGCTGCTGTCCCTCAGCTCCACATTCAGCCACAAGGACATGCTCAGGATGGGGACAAGGAGCCTCCCCCATAACTGCCACCCAGCCCGGGGCTGCCACCAACCTGCCCCACTGCCATCTCCAGAGATTGCTCACTCTCAGTTCTCACCAGGATGATTCACCCTCAAATGCAAAGGCACAAAGTGCTCAGATCAGGTTATTGCAAAATAGTACATCCTGGTGACTGCCTGGCCCAGAGCCATTTCAGTCCCAGGCTCCCAGACAGCAGGGACAGCCCCAGGGCTAACCTGGAGGCCACCAGCTCCTGCCCACAGCTTGGTCCCACCTGGACAGAGCAGAGAGCTGTGGGACCTCTCCCCTATCAAAAAGGGATACTTCACTGAGACTTCATTAGCCCTGTACCCTCCTAAAAGGGGATTTCAGGCTCCTAGAGTCTGAAAAACCAGACCCTACAGCTCAGTGACCAGCCCTGAGTACCTCCCACCCGCTCTGCTGCACCAGCTCACCATGACACCACCACCAGCTCACCAGACTCACCAGAACAGGCTACTGACTCAGGGAGGGCTGCCTGGGGACCCTCCAAGGCTCAACTGCTTCCACTACCATTCACACTGCCAGTAAAATAACACCAAAAATCCATTACAAACTTCCAAGGCAGCGTGAGTCAGTCTTTTTGGTGGCAGAAGTTGTTTGTCTCTAGCACTGCTCTTCTTGGCACCTCAAAGTCCTGGGATCACGTTCCTCCCACAGCTTCCTCTACTATCAATTTCCACTCAAATTCAGTTTCCTTCCTTCCAGCAGCCTGATTAGCCCAAAGTTTCTTCACCAAGCTCTAAAGAACTGCCCCACAACCCAACCCTAGCAGAGGTGCGCGTCCCCAGCTCACAGCAGCTGGGACAGCCCTTGGTGCTCCATGCTACCTTCTACTCCCCAGCCAGAGTACTGGAACTTTCCCCACCACCAAAGTCTCCAGCTGACAGCTCCAGCCACATTCCTCACGATCCTAGTGTTGACTCCTCCAGGGTTTTACCAGAATTACAACATAAAGCAGGCAACTGGGCCAACTCCAGGCAGAACTAGATGCCGCTGGTCGTTTTTTCCAAGGAAAAGAAAGAGAGGAAGCCCCCACTTAGCTCTGTTGGGTGGAAAACATCAAGGCAGGCAGTGTTAAACTACCATTATGAATGGAGAAGCAGCAGAAAAAAACCACTAGATTAGACAAAGCAATTTGATTCCCATTCAGGAAGGTGCAGACAGCTTTGATCTATGATTCCCACCCTGCAGCCAGCTCTTCAAAAGGTGAATATTGACCAACTTCCACGGAGCTCTGCTGATAGTCACCTACACATCCAACCCCTCAGAACTCTTCTGAGTGTACAAAAGAGGTTTTGCTTGCTTTTATTTTTTATTTTTGACTGGGCTGGAAAGTACCTCAGTCAAAACACACAGCGCCCTTGGTGCCCATTAAAACCAAAAGCTCTCAAAGATAAATGTCAAGATTTTAATAACTTGACCTTATCTGGCCAAAACCAGCACGCTGCCACCCTCCCTGTGTCCCCTCCATCCAGGCAGGGCTGCCAGGCCATGTCCCAGCAGCGGGAATGCTGCTGGGTAGAGCAGTGGTGGCACATCAAGAGACAGTGTGTCACCCCAGGGGCCCGTTCCAGCCTCAGACACCCGCCAGCACCAGGCACCAGCAGGCTCTTTATCTTGTCACCGGTGACTAAGAGCATCCCTGGTACCACAAAAATACAGGTGACGGGAAATGGCGCTTTTCCAAGGAGGAACGGATCCTTTATTACATCCTGTTTATCTCCCATATTACTGAAGGGAAAGCCATGAAGCATGCGATCCTTTCAGGTTCTCTGAATCCACTTAGATTTTATCTCTGGAGCTGGAGCTTTCCAGGAATGAAATAGCTGCAAGACACAATGTGGATGAAACGAAATCAAATGGAGAGTCTCCAACATGAAAGGCAAACTAAAAGGATGACAGCACTAGTTATACGGAAATAAGGAGGAGAAATAAGGAGGAAAGGAAATTAAAAGCAATTAAAGGAATTAATTAGAAGGTATGATGGAGCTATGAAAGAGGAAAAACAGCTATGCAGAGTTCACTAAATACCCCCGAACTTTTAATTGTCACACTTGGAACTGCAAGCCCTGGAGGTTCAAAATCCCCCTGGCAGTTTCCAAATGAAAAAAAAAATTCCCATGGCTTAAACAAATTACTTCTTTGCCTCTAAGTCTGAATGGCAGACAAGATTCTGAGCTTCTACTCCAAACCATGAAGGCAGAAGTTCATCCTTCTGATGAAGGACTGATCTCTCCTTCAGTCCACTGACCAGGGTGGACAGGCCACTCCATCATCTGATACCAGAAATTGGGGCTTCAAGTAGAATGTTGATGCTGCAGTCCCAAGATTTGGGCTGAATCATTTGCATCTACCCAAAGTTCCTGGTAGGGTTTTCACAGGGCCCTGGGGGTTTTGGGGCCACTGTCTGTGCTTGAAGTCACCAGGATGAGACTTGCTGCTGGGTTAGTCCTGGGGGAGACGGCTGGCACCTGGAGCATCTCACCTCTCATCAAAATGCACTGTCTGCATTTCCACTAAAACCTAACAGTCCTTTCCACAGGATCACAGCATGGTTTGGGTTGGAAGGGACACTACACACCACCTCAACCATCAGCAGGGACACCTTCCACTATTCCAGGTTGCTCCAAGCCCCATCCAACATGGCCTTGGACACTTCCAGGGATGCCAGGGCAACCACGGCTGCTCTGGGAAACCTTTGCCAGGGCCTCACCACCCAAAGAAGATTTTCTCCCCAATATTCCATCTAACTGTGCCCTCTGGCAGTTAAAAACCTGATCATCCCCAGTTCTGAACCAGAATGAGGTTCTAAATCAAAACACTGCCATGCAAAGGGCCGCAGGAAGCAGGAGTCCCCTGTTTCTCCAGGCTTTCCCTTTTCCAGCCACCTTGGTTTTGACCCTGGGAAGTGAGGAAGTTCCCTTTGGAGATCAAAAAGTGCCTTATTAAGGGAATAGTGGGGATGGCTGGGAGGAGCAACAAGAGGTCGTAAAAAAAGCAGGCAGACACTGTTTGTCTTGGCCTCCTGGACATGTATTATTTTCCTGGGATGCAAGCTCCAGCCTCATGCTGAAGGCAAGGATGCATGAAACAGAGACGGGGCTGCCTTGCCAACGTGGAGTTTGTTTCGGAAGAAACTCACCCGGCATTTCCGTGCAGGAAGGAGACAGTGGGGCTGCACAGCCAGGGCTGCTGGATGGTGCCTGGAAAGCACCAGCCAGACCCTTCAGGCTTGGGGTGCATGCACAGGGTGCAGGCAGCAACCCAAAAAAACCCACACGGGGAGGTGGGCAAAGTTTAAAGCTCCCTGTGCTCTTCCCATGCTCTCCATCCATCTGTCCACGCCCGATCCCATCAGGTACAAGGTAGGTCATGTTCAGGTCTACAGGAACTGTGCCAAAGGCTCTGTCCTCATCCCCTGCACCAGCCCTGCCACGCCCTCTGCTTCGGCCACTGCTCCACTTCGGTCTTCAGAGACCCACAAAGCCCTGGCTGTGTTTTATTAAGTGACCTCACACTGATTTACACAACAATAACCCTCTTTCCTAACATACCAGCTTCAGCCAGCTCCCTCCAGTGACAGAACCACACTACTCCAAGGAAAGGGACAACTTCATTATCAGTTACCCATTACAATTCAGAATTTTTAAAAAATCTTCTTTAGACTAAAGGCACAGCTAATGTAACTCAAAAGTCAACTCATTCTTAACACAAATCTAGGAAGGAACGTTTTCTTGGTTTTTGGTGGTTTTTTCTTTTTTTTTTTTCCCTTGAACTGTTTATGCTTGGACTGTTTCATGCTTTGAAGTTCGTTATAAGTATTTAGCTTTATACTTTATCACTTGCTCACAAAGTTACAAGCCTCCCAGATCTCCCTGATTTATTTGGGACCAGGGTTTGAAAGTTGCAGCTGTCACTCACCCAGCTTCCAGTAGGGAGATTAATCTTCCCCGAGATGTGTCTTTGGGAAGGTCTGAATCACAGGGTTGGATCCTGCTCTTGGTTACACTGCCTTACAAGAATTGCAAGAAGGGGAGGAAAAACAAAGCTGGGCTGGACTGGCGAGCATCAAACCTCCTGCTGTGGGACTGGACAAGGACATTTGGGACTTTTGAGCAGAATATTTATGCCCTGTGCAGCAAAGCAGAGCCCTGTCCCAGCACTGGATATGCCAGCCACTGGAGCAAGTTAGTAAAATTAATAGCAATGACCAAATTGTGCTTGGGAAAGTCAACAGTGCATCCACCAGTGGGCATGACTACATGATGAATGGAAAAATTTTAGCCACAGGTCCCTGGTGATGCTCAGGGAGACCTTCTTCTGCTCTGGGGTGTGCCGTGGATGACACTCCTCACTCCTGAATTAGGGGAATCTCCTATACCTCAAATAACTCAAATTAACCCAAGCCAGTGCCAAATTAACTCAAATTAACTCAAACCTATGCCCACCCCCTGGCAAACAGCAGGCACTGCTGGGACAACCAGCTTGAGAACAAACCCCTGCAAGCAGCCTGCACCTCCTTCCCCCCACCCTTCCCAGTTCATCATCCACCCACAGCAGCAAAATAAAAGCTTTGGGCTTTTATTTAAAAGAGAGAGCATCTAATCAGGGTCTTGCCATCCACATTGAGAACACAGGCAGCACCTACAAGGAAGAAATAAGTTTAAGGCACCAGATCTCAGGCGAATTCCAAGCAAACCCTGAAGAGCCACTAGATCGTTCTTACATCCTCCTCCACACACAGACACCAAAGGGACAAAAGGACCTGGCTGGCAGGGGAGGAACTGGAACAGCTTCAAGTGAAGGGCTGCACTCACAGGGGACTTGGTACAAAGAGGTATCAGTGTGCAGAGCCTCCTTCCTGGCTCTGCTGCCTGCAATATGCAGGGTAACACAAATCAAGAGCAGGTTTTGTGCCTGAGCAGAATCTGCTGAAAGATTTTCGCAGTGCATCTCAAAGGTAGAGGGCTTCAAGCAAGTGCCAACCTGAAAATTCAGGAGGGAGCCATGCATGTGGTGAGGTTCTGAGGCAGGTTAGTGCAAGGAGATCACCACCACTGGCCTGGAACCAGGCACGGAATGGGCTGGTGGGTTCAACCACACGGCGCCACTGCAACAAGGTTTTGAGGAGAACAGCATTTGGTTTGGGTTGGGTTTTCTGCCTGCTGAGCCAGGTTGCACTGTGAATTAGCCCATTTCTTGCAGGGACCCAGGACAGGAGCCCAGCAGATACAACTCAGCTGCTCCTCCAGCAAACACCACTGGAGTCACAAGGCACAGGGAGGTGCTCACCTTTGATTTGGGGAACCTGCAATGGATCAACATCACTTTTTCCTTATCAAAGCAGCAGAATCCAGCTTACAAATGTAAAGGCTGTAGCCTGTAAGCAATTAACATACACTTCCCACTACATAAGGCTATCATCACCAAAATAACTGTAAACCTCTTCTTTAAAGCAGAGTCTTACAGAATCATTCTGCCTCAGCTCCATTGTGCTTGCAGGGCCCTGTATCTGTTCCTCAGCTGAGAGTTGCAAGTTGAGCGCTGAATGGCAGTGTTGCTGCTACAGGGATTGTGCAGCTAAATAATTCAGTAACCAATTACTGTTTAACAATATCCCTCCCCATCATCCCAGCGTTGATCCATCATCCCAGGCCAAGAGAGCCGAGCAGAAAGGAGGCAGCAAGAAGCCTCCTTGTGATGTAAACACATCGACTCGTGTATAATATACAACTTATTGATCAGAAGACAAGGTATACGGCACATTTTATTGCATGCTAAATGAGGGCTGTAATGAATTGCTGCTTGCCTCCAGGTCATTTGTTTGACTGCCACCTAAGCAAACTGGTGAGGGCGAAAGGTCCTGCCTCTGGGGCAGGTCCTCGGTGAAATGAGCTGCTGATCAAGAGAAACAGAAAGCAGGACGGTCTAATGCTCTTTGTGTGCATGAGGAACAGGGAAGCTGGTCTTCTCCCTCATCCCCAAAATGTACAAGACACAACTGATGCTTTCACCAAGAGCATCGGGGCCACTGCACCCAACCAGGTCTTCATCAAGGGCATCCAGCGCTCCCCAGGTGAGATTCACCCCGCTCAGGACCTGGTCCTCCCAGCCTGTCCCTGTGCCTGCACTGGGATCTGAAACACAGCTGACCTCACATCTGAAGAGTCAGGGACACAGAGCACACGTGGCCAGCTGCCCCCCTGGCCGTGAGACAAGGGCTGAACCTGTTCTTCGTGCTGGGCATGGCCAGAGCTCACCCAGCTTTTCTCCACCACCGTGGCTCTGCTGAGAAACACGCCTGGTTTTTAAAGATATCCCTCCTGCCTGCTTGGCTCCTCCTTTGTGTGGCTTTAAAGCTTTCTTCTGCACAGCTATAAAAGGGTGTGAGAAAACTTGGAAAGGAAGCCCTGGGTGGTACAGACAACTGGAACAAGGAGCAATCTGTGCCCGGGGCAGGGGAGGGGGTGGCAGAGCCCACATGGTGCCAGGCTGAATGGCTGCTGGGGAGGAAATGACACACCACACTATCCTGCTTTTGTCCAGGGGCGAGACCAAAACGCTCCAGAGGAAAAAGAAAACCCAAAAACGGATTACTCTGCCTTGTGTTCTCCCTCCCCTCGCCCCCCTGCCACCCCCAGCAGGCTACAGGTGACTGCCTCCACATCCTCGCTCCAGTGGACCGTGGGGCATCGTGATCTGAGCAGCAGCTGGTTCGCTTCAGCATCGGGCTGATACTTTCATGCTCCTCAGGTTTCTCCCTGCTTTTTAATTAGGAATCACAGCCACGAGGCCACCCATTGCTGGGTCTGGCTGGGCAGCAGAGCCCAGGTGCAGGGACACCCCGCTCCGCTGCTCCCACCGGAGCTGCCAGGGAAATGCCACGGCAGGGGGGACAGGCAGTGTCCCCCAGCCCTGCCTGTGTGCAGGTGACACCCAGCACTCACCAGCTGAGATGCCCACACCGGTGGCCTCCCCAGACCCTCTCTCCCAAAGGGCTGTGATTCCAGCAGAGTCCTGGCTGCACTCTCTGGAAAAATGAAGACTTAAAATCTTTTTGGCCTCTTTTTTCCAAGGTTAAGCTCAAAACTTGGGTGTTTTCCAACTCCTCCACTCTCACCTCTCCTGCTCTCGAATCAGTGGTCTCTCCTTCACAACAGCTGTGGGATTTCCCCAGTGTCCACCACTGGGATAATCCTGTCCCCAAGGGCTTGTCTCCTCCTTCCACACAACTCAGGCTTGTCCTAGGATCAGACCCTTCACCTCCACCTCATGAACCATCTCCCAAATGCCCAAACAACTTATGAGGCTTCACCCCACCATATCATATGGGGTTTTTCCAATCTCTTCTTTTTCCCAGTAGTTCAGTATCTCACCTATTCTGTCTTCCCTTGTAAAAGGACCAGAACTGACACTTTAATACTCAGCCAAAACTCTCTCTGTATCTGCACCACCCCTCACTCCTCACTTCAAGCATAATGAAAACAAGCAAGGCACAAATCCGTTTTCAGGGAAATTAAGAAGCCCACCTGAAAGGAACAAAAATCTCTATTGTACATACCCATACTGATGGTGCATCTCATTAAAAACAAAAACCCCAGAAGAACCCCAACTAAAGAACTGTCCACAGACACAAGTTATCCTCCTGCATCACATGAGCACATCAAAAGGTCAATACTAGGAAGAAATTTCTCCTTGTGAGGATGATGAAGCCCTGGCACAGGGTGCCCAGAGCAGCTGTGGCTGCCTCTGGATCCCTGGCAGTGTCCCAGGCCAGGTTGGAAGGGGCTTGGAGCAATCTGGGATAGTGGAAGGTGTCCCCGCCCATTAGGTTCCCTCTGCCTTCAGCTGGTGCAAATCATCACAGCAGCCCTTCAGCCCAGCTCTCACTCTTAAAGACACCAGGACTTCTTTGACTACATAAGCCATAAAACCTTCTGTCCATCCCACAGCTGGCTGGGGCTCTCAGTGCTAAAAGCTGTAAACAACAAAAAAACCCAAAATTATCAATTGCAGCAGAGATATCCAGGTCATATTTTTCTTCTTCTGCGTGCCAGAGCTTTTTCACCTTTAAGGAAAACCCAATGCTTCCCCTTTTATTCCTCTTTCAACTAACAATTTCAAAACTTTAAAGTCAAAACAACAAAAAACCAGACCAGCTCTTCACCCCCATCATTAGTTTAATATCAGGTGGAGGACAGTGGGCCTTGCAAAGCTGGACAGTGAGTTGGTAGATGGAAATAGTCTGGCTTTTCCCCATTAAATTCATTTTTGTAGGGTTAATGTGCAATCCCACTACTGCCACCAGCAAAGAGGAGGATGGGCAGAGAGCAAGCACATGGCTCGGGGATTTTGGTGCCTCCTCAGGTCTGAGCGAGCCTCAGTGAGCTACAGCCCTTTTGCAAACAAAAACTAGCACAGAAGAGGGTCAGAAATGGTGCAGGTGTCTCAGCTGACATGGCACCAGCGGGCACGAGGTCACCTTGCTGAGCACACCTCGGTGAGGAGCACCCCAAGCAAAGACTGAAGATCTGACACTTCTACACGGATCCAAGCTTGAACAAAAAGGGCAGCAAACCTCACTCATGGGGCTCTGCAGTGCTCAGTCTGGGCTGAGCAGGATTCTCTTTTCCTTTTGCCCTCCATGAAGACTCATCTCGAGCACCTCCAGCTCCAAGGAAGAGCAAAACCTGACCACTGTCCCTCTGGAAAAAAGCATCCAGTGGCAGCACCACCTTCCCAAGCCCAGCCATGCAGCAGCCACCTATCACAACCTCCTCATCAGCACCAGTCCCTCATCCATAGAGAAAAGCTGCTCCTTTTCTATGCTCCTATCGTGCAGATACACGACTTTGTTAGATTCTTCATTAATTACTATTGATTATCTACAGGTGTGGCTGGCCAGCCAACCTGCCACACCTGCAAAAGAGCCTCCTCTTCCTCAGCTGATGAAGGACCTGACCTGGATGGAGTTGGACAGTGAGCTCTGCCTCTGGAGAGGGAGGAGGAGAGCCCATAGGAAGGTGGGGAAAGGATCATCCTGGCGATGGACTCTGGGGCAGACCCACAGCCCAAGGCCAGAGTGGTGGAGACACTGGAGATGGGGTAGCAGGAGAGGAGAACCCCGAGCGTGAAGGAAGATTCACCCCTCTGGGTCATCTCCACCACCTGGGTGTCCCCAGGACATGAGTCACCAGACACTCCTTAGTCAGCCCAGCCAGCCCGGGGGCCACTGCGGTGTGGGGAGCCCTGGGGAAGCACTGAAAGGAGCCACCAGCCTCAGGGCACACTGTCTGAACGTCTGCATTTTGGAAACCACTTAAAAACACCCCCTAATACCAGTAAAA
The DNA here is from genome assembly GCA_013396995.1 of Dicaeum eximium. Lineage (NCBI taxonomy): Eukaryota > Metazoa > Chordata > Aves > Passeriformes > Dicaeidae > Dicaeum > Dicaeum eximium. Next base: position 26,249 of record VWZP01004263.1, on the reverse strand, counting down.
ACAGCGTAAGGGCAAAAGAGATGCAGACACACAACTGCAAACACACCAAGGGTGCACACCCCACGCTGAGCCCACCAGGGCGGCTGCCAAAACCCCCAGAGATGTTCCCATCCCCAGAAGCTCACGGTGCAGCATCAGATGAGGCAGAGGGTGAGAGGAAAAGGTGTTCAGCAGTACCCAGTGTGGCAGAAAAAATGGTTTGTGGGTTGGGGTTTGTTGGTTGTTTTTTTTTTAAACCACATCTGCACATCATCCTCCCATTTGTGCCCCTCCAGACTCATCCACACACTCACCACTTGCAAGCTGCTTCCCAACAAGGACCAACTTTGTTAAGAAAAAGTACAGGGCTTGAGGCAAAATCAGCTTTTTTGTCTCCCAAACAGGCAATTATCTCTTGCACAACTATGCAAGTCTAAAATGCAGAAGAGGCAATATTAAGCTTTACTAAAATGGTGCCTTTAAAGTATAAAATGTTGCAACGTGTGAAAATAACATGGGGGAATTGCAGTTGTGGAAAATTTGGAATACTTTTTATTTTATCATTTTCAGGCATACCAGGCTCCCAATCGAGGTGACCCAAAAAAAATCACTACTTTCAGCTGTGCTACACACAGCACCCCATTTTTAGACTATTTTAGAGGAGGTAAAATGATTGGCTTCTCTGTTCCTCCTGAAGACCCACAGATATGATCCTTTCAGTATTTAAAGGGAGCTTATAAAAAAGATGGAAAGGGACTTTTTACATGGGCATGTAGTGATAGGTTCTAAAGTCAGCGTTTTAAATTTAGATTAGATGTTACAAAGAAATCCTTCCCTGTGAGGGTGGAGAGGCCCTGGCACAGCTTTGCCAGAGAAGCTGTGGCTGCCCCATCGCTGGAAGTTTCCAAGGCCTGGCTGGACAAGGCTTGGAGCAACCTGGGATAGTGGAAGGTGTCCTGAATGAGCTTTAAGAACCCTCCCAACCCAAACCATTCTACAGAGGACATTAAAAAAGGCATCAAAACATAACACAGGCTGTGCTGCAGGAGTCTGTATGTGCATGTACAGACAAATCTGCTTAAATGGGATACTCACGTTGCATCAGCATCACAAAAAATTAAGTTAACACTCTTTTTCATATTTTGAAGAGGAACCCTAAAATGGGTCATTTCTAACCTGATACCATCAATTTACGTGTTGGTGTTTGTTTAGTGAAGCCTGCCTATCCTGGGTCACTTTAACCTTAAAAACTGAACACGGAAATTAACGCACCGCAGTTTTAATTACATGTTATGCAAGGACTCATTTTACATCCTAATAGTTTGAAACAGTTAAAAGAAACCCTGCTGCTTGTGTCCTGCTTACAATTCACATGGCAACTCTGTGCTTCTGATCAGGCTGACCAAGAAGTGTTTATCTTCTTGTGGGGAAAACAAACAACTGCATATCAGACATTAATTTAATTAATCCATGGCACCAGCCAGCACCAGCTTGGCACCAATCACAGAAGAACAGAATAAATACCCTGATCTGGAAAGACCCACAAAGCCCAAATCCTGGCCCTGCACAGGACAGCCCAAATAATCACAATGCCTGGTGCCTTTGGGTTGGAGAGAAGATCCAGGTCCCCACTACAGAATTCCAGCCCCAGAAAGAAACTCTTAGAGAGGGAACATCCAAAGAAGAGGACAGCCCACAAAGGCCAGGCTGACCAGTAACAGCACTGGCCACGAACCCCGCTGAACAACCTCAGTGACTGCCAACAGTCGCGCTCCTCTTCTGTTCAATTCACAATCCAGATGCTGAAAAGCGACAGTGAACACCCCAGATACGTTCTCTCACATCTCCTGGAGTCCAACCTCGGGCTCCCTGCTGAGCTGGCAGAGGTCACCATGCTCCTGCCCACCCTTTCCCGGCGTCGCTTTGATCGCGCGCTCACCGCAGAGCAAGGCAACCTGAAAACAAAGGCCCCAGAGGGATCCATATTTCAAACTTGCCAGTGGCTTCTGGCTCGTGCCCCTGTGCCAGGCACAACAGGCTCTACAGAAGGGCTCATCTCCCCTGGCAGTCATGGAGTTCATCTCCTGCCAGTTAGCTTGAGGTCCCTACATTTGCTAATGCTGATTTGGTTACTGCCATCAGATTTGATCAAGTATGCAAACCTTCAGGTCTCACACTAGACAAAGCCTGGAGAAAGGAGCAGGCTGGAGCAAACAAATATGTAAAAATAGGATTTATTAAAATGGGAAAAAAAAAAAAAAGGGAGCAAGAANTTTTTCTTTTTTCCTTTTTTTCTCTCCTTTTCTCCTCCCTCCCTCCCTCCTCCTCTGATGTGTGTTTTTAAACGTGACGCAATGAGAGGGCTCCAACAGCACTGGAAAAGCTCCTGCCACCAGGAACAGAGTCCAAGAGGTCCCACAGGGCAAAGGCCACCTTGCAGACTGGTAGATGTTTTGCCCACTAGACAGAAAGACTACAAAAAGCAGCAACAGCAAGGTTGAGGGGCTTCCCTTTTCTCAGCAAATCAGTAACTCATAAGGCTACTTAGGGCTTGACTGGCAGGTCAAGGGAGAAAATTCTGCCCTTTCTACTCTGCTCAGGTCATACCTCACCTGCAGAGCTGTCCCCAGCACTGGGGTCCCCAACACAGGAAGGACGTGGAGCTGCTGGAGCCAGTGCAGAGGAGGCCACGGAGCTGCTGCCAGGGCTGGAGCCCCTCTGCTCTGGAGCCAGCCTGGCACAGCTGGGGCTGCTCACCTGCACAAGAGAAGGCTCCAGGGAGAGCTCAGAGCCCCTGCCAGGGCCTGAAGGGGCTCCAGGAGAGCTGCACAGGGACTGGGGACAAGGCATGCAGGGACAGCACACAGGGAATGGCTTCCAGTGCCAGAGGGCAGGGACAGATGGGATATTGGGAATTAGGAATTGCTGTCTGTGAGGGTGGGCAGGCCCTGGCACAGGGTGCCCAGAGCAGCTGTGGCTGCCCCTGGATCCCTGGCAGTGTCCAAGGCCAGGTTGGATGGGGCTGGGAGCACCCTGGGATAGTTGAAGATGGCCCTGCCATGGCAGGGGGTGGCACTGGATGACCTTTAAGGTCCCTTCCAGCCCAAACCATTCTATAACTTTCTAGAGCATTATGCACCCCACAACCCAAATGAGACCACTTCTCTTGGCTGGCAAAGGCAACAACTTTCAGATAAGCCACAGAGCTGCTGATTTTACCCACTGAAAGACACAAACAAAATGTCCACATTATGCTCATCGGGGTGCCCGATAGTTTCTGATAGGGTTCATGCTATTTGTGGACCCAGATTTTCCCTGCAGCTACAAGCAGAAGTAATTTTGCATTTAGGGTCCTGAACCATGGTGCAGCTTTGTATTAAACAGCTGACACTACCCTGAAGCCCGAGAGCAGCATTTTATGTGCGTGTGAGAGTTTACAGAGCATTTGTGTGTCATTTCTGATGAATGGCGCTGCATAAATGTTAGATCTTCAACCCATTGCTCTCGCAAATACTATTTCTTCTTTTATTTATTTGTATTGCTGTAATTCATTCAGGTGCCAGCCATGACTGAGGCCCTGCCATCAATATGCAGCCTGACAGCAGCAGCAGGAGACAACAGCAGCTCCACAGATCACGCAGGAGAACAGGAAGCATCCTGGCTGCTGTTGGTGGGGAATGGTTGTAAAGCCAGAGAACATCCTCAAAATCCAAGGAAAACCCCAGCAAAGCAAACCAAGCTCTGATGCACAGAGCACCCATCTAAGTGTTTAACTAGAAGAATCTTTAAGGCTGGAAAAGCTCTCCAGAACTGAGCCCTACCGTTCCCCCAGCGCTGGCAAGCCCAGCACTAACCCCTTGTCTCCAGGTGCCACATCCACAAGGCTTCTAAATCCCTCCAGGCATGGGGACTCCACCACCGCCCCGGGCAGACCACTTGCCAACATTTTCTGTGAAGAAATTTTCACTAATATCAAATCTAAACTGCCCCGATGCAACTTGAGGCCGTTTAATCTTGTCCCTGTGGTTTGTCCTGGCTGTGACAGCCACCCAAGCTGCCCTGGAGACCTGCTTTCCTCCAGGAGCAGTAACACATGCCCCAGTGCTGGTTTGTGTGGACCAGCAGGATGAGATGCTGTCAGCCCACAGCTCTCCTCTGCTCCAAAAGCACCCCAAGGCAGCGTGCAAGCCCTGCTGCCGGGGAGCAGCGCAGTGCCTGGATTTGGAAGACCCCAGCCTGGCAAGGTGTGGCCCTGCACTGTCCCTGATGAAGCCAACACAGTGGCCACAAGCAGGCTGACGTGGTCAGCCAGCACCCCTGGGGATGTGGGCTTGCTCATGCCAGCCCCTGTGCCACCTCCTGTGCCGTGCCAGATGTGCATCCCTTGAAGCAGCTGCACGTGGACACCCACCAAGCTGCTGCCACCCTGAGTCACACCTGCCAAAGTGTCACCAGGGTGGGCAGCACCTCCAAGCCATGAAGGTCTGCCAGTATCCCAGTCCTGCTCCCTAGAAACTGTACCACAGTCTCCAACAGCAGCAGAGCTGTCTCCTGGCTGTGCTTGCCACCTGGACAGGCAGCACCACCCCACCCTTTTAATTCTTCCTTCTGAGCCCTGCTCTTGGAGCAGCTCCCGTTGGTCCTGGAGAACTGCTGGAGAGAGAGCCAGCAGCTTGACAAGGACCATCACTCCCCACCCACCTGCTTCTTGCTCCTCAAAAAAACCCCATGCAAAGCCTTTTTAACCAACAGGTTAGGTAAGCAAGGCACCTCCCAGTGACAGTAATGGAGAAGTAATGTCTCATTAAATAAATGAAACAGGTTAATGAGACGAGTGATGGTTGTTTCTTTGAGCTGGCCATGGTGAGATAAAAGGCAAAGCAAGACCCGGATTCCTTTTCATATGAGTGCTGTAAAATGAGTGGCACAGACCCAGCAGAGCTGAAAATACAGGGCAGGACACACTTTTCTTTCCAAACACACCTGACACTTCCTTCTCTGCCCTTCTTTTTCCCTCCCATACCCTCCCTGGAAAAGCCATACTTCATTCATAACAGAACCAAACTATTTCCTTTTTTATTCTAATATTTCCTTGTGTTTTTTTAATAGGCGACCATCTGGGAGTGGGGGAGTAGAAAGGAAGCCCTGAAGCTTTTCAGACACAATAAATAAATTATATTAAAAAAAAAGAAGTATGATTAAAACCAAAAAGCATAAACAAACAAGTCATGTTACCCAGAATAATGACTTCAGGGAAAAGCGCCAAAAATATTGTATAAGCTTCTGGAGCGTGGCAAGAGAAGAGAAAAGAACAGAAAGTCCTCACTGCTGAAGAGAATGTGCCATGCAATGGGACAGAGGCTGGGATTTCAGGGATGCCCTGGGCACGCTAGGAAGGGGAAGGGTTTCACAGAGACTTAGATCCCAAATTTGTCTTCAGGCACCCAATTTTGATAACTGCAAAGCCCCAGTCTAGGCACTCTCAGACCTTTTCAACACAGTAATTGCATCTGCTCCTCTCTGGTGAGACCCCACCTGGAGTCAAGCTTGAGAATCCTCAGCACAGGAAGGACGTGGAGCTGCTGGAGCCAGTGCAGAGGAGGCCACGGAGCTGCTGCCAGGGCTGGAGCCCCTGTGCTCTGGAGCCAGCCTGGCACAGCTGGGGCTGCTCACCTGCACAAGAGAAGGCTCCAGGGAGAGCTCAGAGCCCCTGCCAGGGCCTGAAGGGGCTCCAGGAGAGCTGCACAGGGACTGGGGACAAGGCATGCAGGGACAGCACACAGGGAATGGCTTCCAGTGCCAGAGGGCAGGGACAGATGGGATATTGGGAATTAGGAATTGCTGCCTGTGAGGGTGGGCAGGCCCTGGCACAGGGTGCCCAGAGCAGCTGTGGCTGCCCCTGGATCCCTGGCAGTGTCCAAGGCCAGGTTGGATGGGGCTGGGAGCACCCTGGGATAGTTGAAGATGGCCCTGCCCATGAGTTTCCCTTGGGCCCACTTCTCGAGCTTGTCCAGGTCCCTCTGGATGCAATCCCATCACTCAGGCACATCAACCACACTCAGCTCAGTGTCATCTGCAAATACAAACCCCTCTGAGCTATTCTTGTTCTACAGCTTCATCATTTTTGGCAGCAGCATGCCATATTCTGCAGGGATGACAAACTGGGGCACACAGGGTGGATGGCATTACCCAGAACAAATCTGATTTCTTTCTGAGAAGCAGGCAGCACAGAGGGATGCACCCATTGCTCCTGTCCAAGCAGGGAGGTATTTTGAGGGGGATACTTTGCACCCAGGGGTCTCCAGCCTGATGCAGTGCATTAAAAGTAACAGGGTGCCTCATGAAAGCTGTGGGGAGGAGGAGAGGGACAGTGTGCAGCACTGAGACAGGGCTAGCAGAAAACGGGCCAGCACAGGCAGCCATGCTCCTGAGACACTGACACTGCAGCAGAGAAGATAAATGACTGGCCCAAGGCCACGCAGCCAGGCAGTGTCCCCTCTACATGACTTTCAATCCCTGCTCCAGCACAGGATTGCTGAGGGATCCTTCAACAAAATGTTATATTGGCTTCGAAATCGTGAGATTTATTTTACACCTGAGCACGCTCACACATATAAATGTACTTTTTTTTATGCCTCTTTCTCTTGCCTCTGCTCAGACGCACGCAAGCACATCTTAAAACCTCTCTGAATAACCCGAAAAAGTAAAAACTTTGTATTTCCCACTAAAGGAGAACTCATAGGGGTTAACTTGACTCCAGGAGCTGGGGCTTCACAATGAAGCAGGATGCTGCCAGCAGTCCCACCTGGCAAATCAGCGCCTGTATTTACAATTGTGTGCCCGGAGACTCTGCAAATATTTCCTAGAAGCTATAAACCCCATCCCAACAATTGCAACGAGAGCAGGGATAAATTAGCTGAGGCCTGTCACCTGGAGAAGTCACGCTGGAGGAGATCCATCCAGGTAATCCATCTTTCTGCTGTGTTATACAATGACACAGTAATGGCCAGCCCAGAGGGATTTCCTTCAGGAAAACTCAACTGTTACTAAAATGGTAAGTTAATACCAAGCAAGAACTCAGCCATCATTAGACCGAAGGATAGACATGACAGGGAATAAAATATTACAGTCCCCATTCAAATATTTTTATTTACAAGAGCACGAATAAATAGACCTATCTGTGGGCTGCAAAGAGAGGAGGCTGGGACTAGAGGGGGAAAAAAAAAGAAAAGACCTGCACACATCGATTCCATCTTTGCCATTTTTCCTAATAAATAGCCTGGCACGGCTGTGCTGATGGGTAGCTGGGGTGGAGGAGGGCATGCTGCCCAGCTCTCACAGGGACACAGGACACAAATTTGAGCTCAGGCTCTGCCCTTTTGTGTTGATTAAAAAAAAAAAAACCTAAGAAGAAAGGAAGAAAGCAAGAAAAGTTATGTGGCTAATAAAGGGCTCTATTGTGCCATCAATTTTTTAAGCTTTAATGATTTCGGGAGGAAGTTCAGCTCAGCAATCAATAGCACAATATGGGCAGGAGGGCTCGGAGGAAATTCAGCGCCGGAGCTGCGGTGAGGGCCGCGGAAAGGGGGGCTCAGGGGAAGGGGGTTCCCCTCTTTTGGCAGGCTGGGGGCCTCCCAGGACCCCCATACAGGGACCCTGTCCCCCTCCTGCTCAGCCCCTTCGTGTGAGCTCCCTCTCCTGCTGCACAGCACGTGCAGCCAGGGGACAGCGGGGACATTTGGGGATACCAAAATGCCGCGGCACGGGGGTGGAAAAGCACCCGTGCCAGCTGGGATGCTCACCCCACACCTGACGGGATGAGCACATCCCAGGGATGCTCACAGCACACCAGGGACAGCACGGGGACCATCACTCCACACTGAGCATAGCCCAGGCATCAACACCCCACACTGAGCACAGCCCAGAAATTATCACCCCACACTCCCCACACCGGGACTGAGCACATCCCAGGGATGGTCACCCCACACTGGGCACATCCAGGGATGATCACACTGCACAGAGCTCATCCCAGAAATGATCACCCCACACACCCCAAACCTAGGTTTGGCACAGAGATGCTCGCCCCGCACCATGCCCATCCCCGGGATGCTTGCCCCGCACTCCCCACCCCGGGCTGCTCCCATCCCAGGGACGCTGTGCTCCAGGCCCACCTCTCCCTGAGCCCCACACCCGGGGCACACAGACAGGCTGCCCCCACAGCCCCTGCTCGGGGCAGCCCCGCTCCTGCCCGCAGCAGCAGACGTACCGCATCGCCGAGGTTCGGTGCTGCCGCCGGGATGCGGGGCTGTCCGGGGGCTGGTCCTGCGCCAGGCAAACCTACGAGACACGGTGACACAGCGTGAGGCTCTCCGGCATCAGCGGGGACAGCGCCTCGCCCGAGGTGCCACCCTGGACAGGAGCCACAGCCGCCTCCCAGCTCTGACAGGCACGGGCAGCAGCTGGGTAAAAACCGGGATAAAAACCCACAGAGCGCTTCCAGTAATGGGGGAACCCGAGCCGGCGGGTCCCTGCCCCGCTGCGAGGTGCACAGGAGAAAGGATGGGATGAGGTAGGACGGGACGGGACGGGACGGGACGGGATCACCCCGCGCATCCCGTCCTTCGCTGCGAGGAAAAGCCGATCCTGTAAGTTGATCCCAAACGTCAGGGAGCGCTCCGCGGAGCGGGACCGCAGCGGCTGCACCGCGAGCCCCCGCAGGCAGCAGGAACTCGGGCGAAAGTTTTGCCGCGATCCAGGGGATAATAATAAAAATTACTAATAGTAATTAATCAGCCAAAAAAACAAAAAAAACCCCCAACCAATTAATTAATAAAAATTAACGACCGCTCGAGAAGAAGAACGGGGTAATATCCGACCTGGGAACCAGGAGCGCCGGTGACAGCAGAGCTGCCTCTGCGTGATGCTGCCGCAGCTCGGGGACCCAGCGGGAGAACCGGGCACGGTCCCCTGGCACCGGGAGGGACGGAGGAAGGGAGGGACGGGAGGGGAGGGCAGATGAAGGAGGGGGGGCTGCCGCCGCCGCCTCCCCCCGCAGGAGGGTCCTGGCGGGGCTGGCGATGGAGGGACCCCTCGGTCCACCCCCGTCGGTGAAGGCAGCGGTTCCCACCCGGGAATTCCGGTAGGGAGAGAACAGAGCCATTATTTAAAAATAGCGAGCAAAATAGGAAATAAATAAATAAATAAAATCAGAACTTACCGTCTAAAACGAATCAGCAGGGAGGGACCCGCGGGCAGCGCAGCGGGGGGAGCAT
>VWZP01004263.1:0-16683 GCA_013396995.1 Dicaeum eximium | reverse complement strand
GGCCCGAGAGATCATCCACTCCCACCTCCTGCCACAGGCAGGGACACCTTTTACTAGACCAGCTTATCCCGTCCATTCTGGCCCTGGACACTTCAGGGATGGGGCAATCATAGTTTTTCTGGGAAAGCTGTGCCAGGGCACCACCAGCAGCATCCTCAAGGCCTTCTCCCAGAGCTGCACTTCATCCCCAGCCTGGACTGATCCCGGGCGTCACCTCGCCTCAAGTCCAGCTTCAGCTCTTGCACTTGTTAAACCTCAGAGATTCCCATGGCCCTGCTTCTCGTGTCCCACACTATTTGATGATTCCAGACAAATAAACCCTAGCATGGGAATTTAAAAGGCCAATATATGGAGCGTAGCAGTACTCCAGTATCATCATGCTGCTGTGACACCCCCGGCCTGTGCTGCGGGCAAGGGCTTCATGAAGTGGAGCACAGCTGATGGGATTGCCCTGTTCCTGCAGCGATCCAGCAGCTCTGGGTCCTCTCTGCATCCCCTTCCTCACTGCCTCACTCTGCCTGTGTTCTCCAGTGAGAAAGAAAGCTCCTTGACATGTTTGGTTTCCGTGTTCGTGTGGATCACAAGCTTCAGGTGCCACCAGGTGCCCTGCGTGTTGTTAGACAATCATTCCTCAAGCCAACCTGACAAAACCTGCCGGTCATCCTTTATCACTCCTCAGCCTTTCAAGGGTTGGGTGAGGGAAGAAAATATGATTTGCAGGGAAAACAGAAAAGAACGCACCCAAATCCGGGAAATCCATTAAATTTGGATATCAAGAAGCCCCCCTTATATGTCTAATGGTCTTGGTCCCAAAACTGGTATTCTTAAAGGCACCGTTTTTGGTTTTTTTCTTTTTAATGGTTTTCTTTGGCAGGGTGTTTTGGAAATTTGGGATTTTGACTTACTTTTGGTTTTTTTCTTTTTTTTTTTTTTAATTTAAGTCAGACCTAGCCAGCGATCACAATTTGTTTTTGTTTCATCTGCTATCCTACCCTGTCGTCAGGCTCCCGTGGTGTCCCACTGGGTCCCTGGGTGCAGTCTGCAGGATGCTGAGTCACTGAAGAGCATTGTCAGCTTAAACTGAGCAGTTGGGGCTTCCCCCTCAGTATCAGCTACTCAGGGAGAGCCTCCCTGTGTGCGTGTAGAACATTTCCAGCATATTTGCACTCTATTTTTCAGGATTCTCATCGAATGTTTCCAGTGAAACACCATTTCAGGATGTTCCTTTAGGGTTTGTTGTTCTGCAATCCATCTGTTTCAGGTGGAGGAGCCCGGCACAGCAATCCAGCCTGGGATGTCTGCTCCAATACCCAGTAAAACCATTGCTAACAGCTGATCCAGCCTGGGATCTGATTCTGAGTGCCTTAATTAGTCAAAAGTCCCCAGCTTCAGTCAAAATCCATCACTAGTAATGTGTTTTTAGATTTAAAGGGAAGGTTTAAATTAGGAACAGTAGGAGCAGCTGCTGTGAGTTTGCTGGTAGAGGAATGTGTGTTCCTAACAAAAAACAGAGGCAGGATTTGGGATCTTTTTCATCCAGAGGAAGGATGACATCCAGCTACAAAGTTCTCCATGAGGGGCAGAGGGGCTTTTCTGCCCCCTCTCTGCCTCCTAGGAAACACTTCTAAGCTTCATCTCATTCTCTAGATCCAGACCTAGCACCTGATTATTTTTGAAACAACAAGCTTGTGTAAAACACACTGACAGGAACAATGTGATGCTGCTGCCTGATCTCCCCTCTACATCTCCTGCCTTCAAAAACACACCGAGGTGGAATCAAGCGTCCGAGCCCTCTGCAGCCACAAGCACCTCGGAGAGAGTGAGTGACACAAGACTGACCTGATGGATTCCCTCGAGCCTTTGTCTGGCACTCACCAGCACAGCAGGCAAGGGGCAGGGAGGGATGGGAGCTCTGGATGGAGGTGTCACAAGGTAGAAAGTGGCGCTTGTGTCTGCTTATGGTTGATTTCTCCTCCTGCCCAGCCACAGGCAAACTTGAGATGGGATGAAACCAGGGAAGATCTCAGCATGAGATTGGAAATGGATGAAAGAGAAATACAACTTTTCCTGCTCTGCTTTAAATTTAGTTGTTTTTCAGGGTCCTGGGTGCATTAATCGGTATAAATTGCTCTGACCAACTTCACCTCCACCCATGCACCCACTACTCATTAGTCCATAGGCTCTAATTAGGCTCTGTGCACTTTCCTGAGCTGTGTTGTTGTAGTACTTGGTTGTAGTCCCTTCCTGGGGTTCTGTATCTTGGGTGAACATCATACCAATGTTGTCACCTTGTTTGCTGTCCTGCTTCTCCTGTTTCCAAGTGGATCCTGGATTCAGTTGACGCCCTCACCTTGCCTGGGATGCTTGGTAGTTCCTTTTTATCAGAACCTGGCCCTGACGTTCCTCTTCAGATCCAGTGGGAGTACCTCCCTGCCTGTGCTGTGGTCATGCTTGGCTCTTGGCTCACCTGGTCATGGCAGGAAGGATCACTGAACCTGAATGCCCCACAGCACCTGGGAACCATAAGCACACTGTTCCTAGACCACATTCCCTTCCTAGTTCTCCAAGGCATACCTGGCTGTCCTGTGTCTGTAGGACTTGGCTTGTAGGGTCAGGAAGATGTGGGCACCCCTCTCTCACTGCTGTGTTTGTTCCACTTGTGCTTAAGGATGTCTGTGGTCAAGTACTCTCAGGAATTTCCCAACAGGTTTCTGATGCATCAAGTTTATCCCCTCCTGAGAGCAGTAACTCAGCTCTGTTAGAAACGGCTCAACTCCAGCACCCGCTTGTAATGCAATTGAGTGTGGAAATTGGCAGGAGAGGTAGGGAGCTACCTCATCTTCATGCACATAATCAATAGCAAATCATTACTTAAAAAGTAAAGTGGTTGATGGTGTTTCTGTAGGGCAGGACATGCCCTGCATTTTCAGTCTTTGATTCATACTGCTTAGCATGCCATGAGATGGGGCTCGGCGAGTGAGTCACATTGTAAAAGCTCTCCAGTTAGCTCCTGGTGCTCCCTCTCAGCAAGTGTGTCATGGTTGCTTCAGCATGTCTGTGTCTGTTCTCCATCCCAGCTCCCAAAGCCTTCAAGGCCCTTTTAGGGATTTCCCTAAGTCCAGATGCTGGAGGGGTGGCACCAAAGCACGCATGGGGCTCTTGCCAGGATCAAGGCACTCTTACTCTGGATCAGGTCCATTCTGCATGAAGCAGAGCATGATACAGATCAGTCCCCCTGCATTTACTTGGATGGGTGAGGGAGCTGGAAGGGGGCTCAGCCTGGAGAAAAGGAGGCTCAGGGGGGACCTTGCGGCTCTGCACAAGTCCCTGCCAGGAGGGGACAGCCAGGGGTGTCAGGCTCTGCTCCCAGGGAACAGGGGACAGGGACAGGAGGAGGGGAAACAGCCTCAAGTTGCACCAGGAGAAGTTTAGATTGAATATTAGGAAAAATATTTTCACTGAAAGTGTTTTCCAGGCTTGGCACAGCTGCCCACGGCTGTGATGGCGTCCCTGTCCTTGGAGGGATTTAAAAGCTGTGTGGATGTGGCACTCAGGGACATGGGTCAGTGGTGGCCTTGGCAGTGCTGGGGGAATGGTTGGACTCGATGGTCTTGAAGGTTGTTTCCAACTTGAATGATTCTGTGATTCTCTGGTAGGAAATCCATGGCTTGGGGAGCCCAAGTTGTGGCAACCTACTCCATCTTGCAGGAGAAAGGAACCTTGCTCCTGACTTCCACCACGGATGTGTGAGGGTCAGGCCATTCCCGTATGAAGAAGGTGGCATGGTGAAAGTGTGTTCTCTGTATCAGTATTATCACATCCATTGCAGATGCACCTTGGTGCTTCTCAGTTGTCAGCCTTCCTAAACACGAGCTGCCCGTCTGGGTGCTCCTCCTCCAGTGAGGGCTTCAGCCAAGGAATCCAGTCATCCTTCTCTTCCCATTGCAAGTTGTTTGCTGTACTTCCATAACCTTGTCACTGGTTTTGGTCTGGAGCTGCCCCTTCAGGAAGTGGCAAAGCTTGGTAGGATTTTTTATTTATACGCTGCGGATTCCTTCACCAGGGAGGGTTCCTTTGCTGTTGCTTTCTGTTCTCTCCTTGCACTGACAGCAACTGACTCTGCTTTGGTTCCCTGGAGCTACACTCCAGGGGGGTTTCTGTAAGTTTGGGTGGGTCCTTGGACAAGAAGTGGGAGGTGGGAGACCCTGGAACCAGGCTGCTTTGGCTGAGAGGAGGACAGCACAGAGGAAGGGCTGCAGATTACTTGAGGCCTGCAAGATCTCCAGCCAGCAATGGCCCAAGCTACCCTCTCTGGGTTGGCAGTGGGACAGAAGTGCTGGCGTGTTGACCATATCACAGAATCACAGGGTAGTTTGGGCTGGGAGGGACCTTAAAGCTCACGTCATTCACACCCATGTCCCGTGGACAGGGACATCTTCCACTGTCCCAGGGTGCTCCAAGCCCTGGCCTTGGACATTTCCAGGGATAGGGCAGCCACAGCTTCTCTGGGCAACCTATGCCAGTGTCTCACCTCCCCCGCAGTCAGGAATTTCTTCCAAATATCTAATCCAAATCTCCAGTCTTTAGGGCCATTAATCCTCCTGAGGACACCGCTGATTTTCTCTGGACTCCTAAACAGCGACAGAATTCCAGCTGAGCTCCAGAGAAGCATGAAGGGTTACGGAGAGCTGTGTGGTGACAGGCGGTCCTGGGCAAGGCTGAGCACGTCCTGTGGAGTCCAGCCAGCAGGGCTGACCTGATGTAACAGGGAGCTGGCGCTGGATGCTTAACTTCAAATGGCCCAGGGACTGAACAGATGGCTCCTCTTTATTTGCATGCTACTTGGATTTGTGAGTCAAACAGAAGAATAACTTAATTTTTGACATTTGCTTCTCCTCAGAGCCCAGCACAATTTATGTTATACTGGCATTTGCGTGAAGGATGTTGCTTTAGGCACTAAACCCATCCTGGCTTTAACCCTAAAAGGAGTCAAATAGGCAGGAATCGTATTCCTCCCCAGCTCTTCTGTAGGCTCTGCCAAGGGATATCATACTTACACAGTGACCAAAGAATCAGGAGAAAACAGTCATTTGGGGCTTGTGGAAGGAAGGGGCAGGGTTGGAGTTAAACTGGACTGGAAAATATCTCATTTGTAGGCCTGAAATGAGAGACTGTTTGTGGATGAGGTTTACCTCCTATTAAAAATACTCTTCAAGGCCTGTGCAGTTAGTCTTGAGCACAGGGGATAAATTTAGTAGACCCTTGTTCCTGCTGACATAAACTTAAGTGAAAATCATATATATAGCCAGGGCACAACATCTGCAAGCCAATTAAAAACCTGGCTGATTGCACCCCAGATGACAGTTGCCGTGACTAGTGTGTCTGCGTGCCACCCCTTTCGGGAGGGAAAAGGATCCTGCTTGGCTGTGCAGCACATCTATACATCTTCCAATGCCCACAACAGCTAATGGTGATTATTTGATAGCTGGAGTCCCAGCAGCATGTCCTACTTGCCCTAACGTCCGTGCCTGCTGTCCCCAGTAGTCCTTTGTGGTCACATATGTGACATTCATGGGTTTGACTGTAGGTCAGTTATAAGTCACAGGATAAGAGAATAAAGCTCATTTTTTGGCCTGATTGTGGAGACATGAGAGCCTGGGTAAAGATGTGTGTGTTTTGACCAATGAAAATGCACATTTTTCAAAGGCTGTATTTGAAATACTTAGTACAAAGAGATGGTCTTTGTTTTCCAGCAGGCAAAGTGCAGTTCTCCTTCACCCATAATTTTAAGCAAAATATCAAGTGGTGTTTTTGTGGATGGGAGATAAAGCAGGCAGAGCAGGGAGACCCATACCCTTGAATTCTGAGGCTACAATATGTTTTCCAGACTGTTTTCAGCATCTCTTGCATTCACTGTGATCCCCCTCTTGTGGTTAGTCCAGCGCCTGCAAAATTTCTATTTTGGAAATTTGCTATCAAGGCTCAGTGGCTTTGGGTTCCCCGGCCAGTACAACTGAAAGATGGTGGCTTCATGGCCAGCTGCCCCTCAGCTAAGTGCTGTGACCATCCTGCTGTGTTCTAGAAGACAGCCCCAGCTGTGAGACAAGGAGCATTGTCCCAAAATCTCTCCTGTAGACTGTTGCCGCAGCAGCCTCAGCTGCCAACCTGTTGAGAAGCTGCTGGCCTTCTGTAAGCTGTTGAGATGCTCCTGTTGGGAAGTAAAACATGTTTTAAACCATATACATGTAAGTCAAGCAGACACATCTTTGTCTGCCACATGGACAGGCCATGAGCATGTACAGGAAGGATTTAACAGCCCAGCTCATGGGATGTAATGTGTTATATTACAATAACTTGGTCCCATCTGATGGCATGTTTCACATTTGGCCGGAGCCTTCAGTGCATAAAATATGCTCAGAGAACACAGTGATTGTGGTATTGCTTGGATGCAAATTAATCTCCTGTATCATCTCCTCTACATCCCATGTGAAGCATGGATTGGATTTTAGATGGGATATTGGGGAATATTTCTTCACTGGAAGGGTAGTCAGGCATTGGCAGAGGCTATCCAGGGCAGTAGTGGAGTTCTCATCCCTGCAGGGATTTCAAAGCCCTATAGATGTGGCACTTGACAGTGCTGGGGGAGTGGTTGGACTAGACAAAAGGTCTTTTCCACTCTAAATGACTCTGTGATTCTGTGAAAAAACTCCATTTCAGTTCTGACCCCACTGAGTTGTTCAGTTTGAAAATGAGACTGACCCCAGCATTCACGTAGAAGTACTTGGGCTGGAAACCGTGGCGTGGAGTTCTGATTCCCTTGAGTTGGCCCATCATCTCTCCTGTGTCTTCCAGGAGGCCAGGATCATTGTGGATTCACTCATGCTTTTGGCTATCAAGTGGCTTTTCAAGGCCTGTT
This sequence comes from Dicaeum eximium, assembly GCA_013396995.1. NCBI lineage: Eukaryota > Metazoa > Chordata > Aves > Passeriformes > Dicaeidae > Dicaeum > Dicaeum eximium. Next base: position 9,767 of record VWZP01004263.1, on the reverse strand, counting down.
CTTCCTCCTTCCTTTGGTGCTGCAAGGGCGAGATACTCTGTGTCCTCTTTAGGATCCATCCTTATCTTCAGGTCCAATCTACAGACATCCAGCAACAAGACCTCTTCGAATCTCCTCATAACTTTCCATCTCCTGGGTTTTTTGGTTTGGGTTTTGTTTTTTGGTTTTTTTTTTTTTGTTTCAGAAGCAAGATGCCCAGTGTTGAAATAGCCTGACATTTCACGAGGGCCCTTTGTGAGATGTGACACAAGCGTATCGTGATTCATTGTCATTTTCTCCATTGCTCTCACCGTGTGAGACTCTCCACAGCCCCAGGCCTGCACCAGACCCACACACAGCTGAAAAACAGCTCATAGCCGGAGGGCTGCTGTGAATAGGAGCAGCGGGGCTGTGCTGCATGGAGAGAATAATGAACTGCACTCCCTCTCGTGGCTGTGCTCTCCCCTACCTTTTCCTGCAGCAGAAGACCCTAAAACTTCACTTACAGAGCCAGTGCAATATCTCCAGCATATCCAGAGCTAGCAGCACAACACAGCCCAGCATTCAAGGCACTGGTAATTCAGCTGGAAGTTTTGTCAAACTATTAATTGTTTGGGGGAAAAAAAAAATTAAAATTCCATGCCAGATGTCTGCCTTAGGCTGAAGTTCTCTGGAAAGTTTCAGCTGAAGTATTATGTCCATTTCCAAGAATGAGGGGAAAGCACAGTGTTTTGCCCAGTTTTGAAAAGGAATAATTCCAGGAAACTCTAATAACAGAGAAAAGCCTCCATTTATTGAAGAAAGATCATGAAATTTGGCCCCACTGTCAAAAAAGTGCCATTTGCTACTTCCAGGAAAGTTTGTTTAATTTCAAATTAGTTATAAGCTCTGAAAATCATGATTTGCATGTGCTCGACAGATCCAGTCACAGATTAACAGCTCTGTTCTCTGAGGACTGTCTGCAGCAGGCATGCTCCAACTCAGGCCTGAAAAGGCTGGAATATGGAATGTCTGTTTCCAGCCTGGAAATAAGACCTGAGGAGGTCAGGAAAGCTAGGCAGAATAAAAGGTTCAGACATGAATGTCATGATGGGGTCAGAAACAAGTAGGTGCTGTTGGAGGGCTCTTTATGAGAGGGGTAACACAAACTGGCCTAGAAAAATATAATAATGAAAAAGCTCCTGTGGGAGGTAGATAAGGCACCTTCTCCCTGCTCCTCCAGAAATGCTTCCCTTGGTGGTAGAGAAAGGAAGGACCAATTCCAGCAGGTCAAGGAAGGTCATTCTGCCCCTGTGCCCCTGTGCCCAGGTGAGAGCCCACCTGCAGAGCTGCCCCAGCCCTGGCTCCAACAGCACAAGGACGTGGAGCTGCTGGAGCCAGTGCAGAGGAGGCCACGGAGCTGCTGCCAGGGCTGGAGCCCCTCTGCTCTGGAGCCAGCCTGGCACAGCTGGGGCTGCTCACCTGCACAAGAGAAGGCTCCAGGGAGAGCTCAGAGCCCCTGCCAGGGCCTGAAGGGGCTCCAGGAGAGCTGCACAGGGACTGGGGACAAGGCATGCAGGGACAGCACACAGGGAATGGCTTCCAGTGCCAGAGGGCAGGGACAGATGGGATATTGGGAAGGAACTGCTGCCTGTGAGGGTGGTGGAGCACTGGCACAGGGTGCCCAGAGCAGCTGTGGCTGCCCCTGGATCCCTGGCAGTGCCCAAGGCCAGGTTGGATGGGGCTTGGAGCAGCCTGGGACAGTGGAAGGTGTCCCTGCCCATGGCCGGGGGTCAAACAAGGTGAGTTTCAACCCTTTGCAGCCAAAGCATTTCATGATTCTAAGATCCTGTGCCCCCAACCCTGGGTCACTGAGCTGAGCAACCTTCCCATGCAGGGAGAATTTCTTCTCAGAGTTTGGTTGCCGCGCCGTCATCCCAAAGGCAATTTCTGAGGGAAAGCAGGAGTGCCTCAGGAGCATGTCTAGGATGCTTTCAGTTGGTATGTGATGGAGATGTACTGACTGATCCGGGGTGTCCATGGGAGCATTTTCCACCCAGAAGCATGGCATTGCAGAGACTTGGGGCAAACTGGCTGGAGCTCTGGGCTGCTCCTCCCGGCACCCTGCCTCTGACATCTAAAGCTTGCACTGGGTGTCTGGACACAGCCCTACAGCGTGCCCCGTGGACTCGAGTGCAGATAGCATCTGACTCTCTTGTCCTGGCAAGAAGATTGTCTTGCTTTATAATGCTGCCATCCAGATGCCAAAAACATGCTTTTGCCATCCAGTGGAGGGAAGGTTGTTAAGAATGAAGGCGTTGACACAACCTGCCTTTGGGGGAAATGGCACAGAGCAGCATCCCTAGTTCAAGAGGCTGTCTGAGTTTAGCAATAGTCTCTTGTTCCCAGGCTCTGGGCCAGGGTAAATGGGCTGCAGTGTACTTTGGGAAGGATGGTTTTGCCTCCAGGAGAAAAAGAGCTTAGCACAGCTCTGCTGGGAGTCCCTCTTAAGCTCATCCACACAAAGAGTTGGGTGCCAGTTCCTGAGATGGGCTTGTTACTGGCTTTCCCTGGGTGCCGCATAACCTGCCGTTAGCAGGTACAATGAGAAGGGGATTGAGAAGTGAGAGGGGCTCACGGGTTTAATTTGCTTTTATGAATTAGCCTGAGTGGATGGAATGGCCTCTGCACGGCGGGAAGGAGGGGATTAGGATGCCGCCTGTCTCTGTGCTCCGAGCTCTGCGTACACGAGTGCGTGTTCCCCGCTGTGCCAAGTATTTTAATGCCTCACGCGGTATCTGGGAACAATCAGAGAACAAAGAGCACCAGCCCTGCTCCCTGCCCAGCCCCTGCTGCCCTGGATGCAGCCCTGCCCCTGGGTCTGGGTGGTGGATGAGGCAGGAGCCAGGCAAGGCCTGATCTAGTCAAGAGGTCCTGGGGGCTTCCCCATGGGCTCCCTCCAGCTGCTTTGCTGTGGAAACCTTCAGGTTTCAGGACTGTTTGCCCTGCAAGAGAATTTGAACAGGCACAACAGCTGGAGTCTCATGACCCACATGGTTCCCATCCTTGCTAGAGAGGAGCATGGCCATAGCTCAGATCTTTGTGTTGCCTAAAAAAGGGTCTTTTCTGTTAACTAAGATGTTTGAGGCCATCTCTGGCCTTGCCTTCAGCCACCACTCCCTGACAAGTCTCCTCTGAGCCTGGTGTCCTGCCCACCAGTCTCTGTCTCAGTACCTAAAGCATGTCACATGGCATTGGAGACCAACCTTTATGTACCTGAATGAGCCCTTGGTGTTCATGCACCTCTTGGTGTTCATGTAACTCTCATTGTCCTGGGATGGGCCATTTGTGCTGCTCAGCTCAACAGTGACTTTCTCAGGTGTTCTGTGCATCCTGCTCTGGATGAATGGACCAGGGAAGAGTGGTAGGGATGTTCAGTCACCCCTTCCCAGAGGGGCTCCATGAGTGTCTGGGGGAGATGTCCCCAAAATCTATGTCAGGGAACAGAACAAGCTTCATTTCCCCACCTTGGACTTCAACCTTACATGCACACAGAAACAAAATCCCCATTTCCTACTTGAGATGCAGTAGGATGGAGACCAAAGATGATGTCTTTTAATGGTTTTTACCTAGAGCAGATTTTTTGTATGTAAATTACATACACCTTTAAAAAGAAAGGGTAACAGCTTCTTGAAAGTCCTAGGCTTATTGCACTCTACTAAATTTCCTTAATTACCGAATTTGCAAATGTTACCAGAGCCATGGAGCAGTCACAGTCAAGGTGAAGCCCTGGTTTATTGAGAAGCTGCTGCACCTTTTGGCAGAAGCCAGCTTTTCCACAGATGCAGGAAGACTATTTATTTAATTTCCATTTGCTTGCCTAGCTCAGCTCAATGGCTTCTTCATCCAAGGCTCTGAAGAGAATTGGCCACTGAAACAAACAACAAAGTGGCCTTCAAATAAGAAACATAGTATGTATTAATCCTCCAGGGATAAAAAAAAATGAGGTGTGAAAATCCACTAATTCTAAAAATCTTGTTCGTGACGTCGCTGCACACATCTGTCAATTGGGTCACGGACAACAAGACTTTCTTCATTTAAATTGGTCTTAAACTGGTGTTTCCTTTTCTATTTATCTGACACATTTAGGCTTCATCCCTGAAAGCTCAGGCTGGGAGCAGCCCATGTCTGTGCTGTCTGACTCTCATCCTTCAAAACAGGGTGCGTGCTGGGGTGTGTGTCTCACATGGGTCTCATGAGAATAAGTTTGAATAAACTCATTAATAACCCATTTGTTCACTGTGTTAAATCCCACTAAATTCTGTGATTTGGGACAAATGGGTAAATACATGTGCAACTTCCATTGTTCCATAATGCAAAACATTTCTGTTTTAAAATCATGAAAAATGGCTATTCATTTATATGGAGACCTAAATACATGTTTCTGTCCCAGAGTCATCGAGAGACAGAGCTGGGGGGGGACCTCACCTGTTCAGCTTATTCATTCCCTATACCCCAGACGAGCTTTGCTGTGATATTTTGCCCATTCTTCTTATTTGTTATTACTCATCTCTGGTGATGGATATTCCATGATCTCCACTTTGATGACATACCACCTATTAGCCAAAATGTACTAAAATATAACCTAAAAAAAAAAAAATTCTTATAGGAAACCAAGATTAAAACTAATGTTTTATAATACTTCTGCATTTGAAAATTTACTTAATTTGATTGAAACTGTTCTTGGCAACAGACCTCCCTCCCCCGCCCCCTCAAAGCCTCTTCACTCTTTATTTTCACTTGGATCAATTCAGTGATCTGTCTAGGACGATTGAAAAGCACAGGGTGGTGTAGAGCAGTCAGGATGGGGAGAGAAGCAGTTCTTTAAGCTGGCATTGCTGAAAGGGAGACAGTCCTTGCTTTGAGCCATCCTGCTGCTGGCTCAACACGCCTGCTTTGCTCACCTTCCCCTTAACCCAGCAGGTTGCCTGTCTTCACCAGCAAGTTGAAGCAGAGAAGAGCTGCCAGGGATGAGCTCAGGGTCTCCTGTTCTTGAAAAATCACAGCAAAGCATTTTGCTTTTCAAACACTTGTCCAACCCAACAGGAATAATTTGCGGAGGAATCCTGACTCTACTTGTCGTTCAGTTCATTATCTTTATGATCCTGTCCCTAAAAATACTTAATGGTTAATAAACCTTAAGGAAATACAATCTTACAGGCAAATGTTTTGGCTGAGCATCTGCTTCAATAATGGGAAGGGCTGGTCTTTGTATCTTTAATTACCTTTTTGACCTTTTCAGAATACAGAGTTTTGCATTAGCCGTAGGACAGCTGCACAGAATCGGTGACACTGAACCCCTGGCTACACATCCCCCACAGATGCTCTTGCTCCACAGCTATTTTCATGCTAACCTTTCTGCAGATTCTGTTATTCATCCCAGAAAGGCTCTTTACAAAACCCCAAGGAAGTGTCCTGGCATTTCCAGCATGTCCATAGGGAGGCCCAGCGGCAGTTTGGAAGAAATCTGAGTTTTGTGATGCCAGCTCTTCAGCCTGTGTCAAGATATGATGCAGAGCCTCATTTGCATGGATGCAAGTGCTTTAGAGGAAAGCTCAGCTTTGTGCTCCATGTTTGTAGGAGACCCTCAGTCCCAAGTGAGGTGATCTTTGTGGTCAAAGCTGGACTGCACCACAGGGGGAAGAGTTTCAGAGATCAGCCTGACGCCATCTTCATCTGAGCTTGAGAATTCACAGCAAACACAGTGGGTAAATCTAATCCTGAGTGCAGGTCTGGGTGTGTGCTTAGCTGATCAAATCATCATGGCCTGAGTGGTGTGACCATCTTAGGTGTCTGGGAGGAGGTGAGGAGACCATGGGGATGATGAGACCATGGGGATGATGAGACCACGGCAAGCACAGAAGTGCACTTGTCCTCCAAGGACTATGTGCTTGCACCACCTCCTGCGGATTAATGCACAAGCTCACTCTTTCCTGCAAAACAGTTCCAGGGGGAAGCTGCACCCTTTCACTCATGAAACCATGGGTCAGCACACCTATCTGGAAGTGCCTGAGGAGACCTTGAGGACCCCTTCCCAGCTTTGGGGAGATGAGCCACCTGGCAAGTTATTCTGGAGCGGGGCTTGCTCAGCTTCTTTCTCTATTTTGTATAAAATAATTAACTAGTGGGGAGAGAGAGACAGAGAGAGCATGTGAGTTTGCAGCTCATTGCCTAGGCATTAATCTAGAAGGAGAAGACCAAGTCTCTGCTCTGAGGACTGTTTAAGTTAAAGAGAAAACTGCCACAGCTCCACAGACTCTGCCCAAGGACTTTCTTTGTACACAAAGGAAACCAGAAGTTAAACCAAGACTAATGAGGAGCGATTACTGTGGAATTTTTGGATCAACAGTGGCCTCCTTCATGTCACAGTGCAGGGAGCAGTGAAGCCTGAAGAACATGCAGTTGTTCTTCAGTTGCATCTCAGCTGCAGACCTCCAGCCCTTAAGTCTTTCCATGGATTGAATGTCATCAGCATGGCCAAGCATTTTGAAAGTACTTGCTACCTCAACATCTAAGTACAAGTGATAAAGCTAAAAGGAAAATACTCGTTTCCATTAGTGAGTTCCCAGCAGGTTATCCCCACAAGGCAGGAAAGCAAGGAAGCAGGGAGTTTCCTGGGACAACACCTCCACAGCCACATGGGTTCAGGCAGAGAGCCTTCAGTGGTGGTGGCTGCCTTTCTCTGTCACTCTGGCTGCACTGTCTCTGGCAGGGTTGGCATTGTCTCTGTCCTCTTGAGCAGCAGCCTCAGGTCCAGAGGTCCAGCTGGAGGTGATGAGGTGATGGGTGCAGCTCTATCCTGCCCAGGGATCCCTGCTGTTTCTCAATGGCAAAGCTGATGTCCAGGCAGAAGAAGGCATTTCACCAGCTGGAACACTAAATTAATTTTCTTCTTAGGTACCAATGTAGGTTAAAAGCAGATAGGAATGGAGAGAGGAATACCCTCATTCCTGCCCAGTCCCTGCATTTTTTAGACTGAAAGGGCCTGGAGGTTTACCCTGACTGAAGACATGATTTAGCTGGAGCTGCCTCCTGCCTTCCATCAATGATATGTCACTGCAATGCGAGCCCTTAGATAGTGGTGTGTTTATAGAGCCTTTGTTCTCGTGTTCAGTGAATTGATCTCCATCTGAGAAAGTATCACTCACTGTCAGAATTAAAAAACAGCCCATGAAAAAGAAAAGGAGCAGCCTGACTTCAAAGGGCTGTGGTTCTTTTCTTGTGGCCTCTCCTAACCTGCACGCAGCTGAAAAACTTGTTTGACCCAATTCATTTCAGGCCTCCTTCCTCCCCTCCAACAGACAAAGACGCACAAACAATAAGCTCATTCAGGTGCAGAAGAGGGAGGGAAACCCAGAGAGCCAGGCGAGGCTCCTGCTGCACACACCCTGTTCCCACAGATAAGCACAAAGCTGGAGGAGTGACAGGTTATCTTGGGCAGATCCAGCTACATGCAAGGTCTCCTTGAAGTCAGTGGTGTGTGTCTGTCGAGAGATGATATCTTTTATTAGGCCAACTGGTAGAGTCAGAAAAACTAGACAAGCTCTCTGGGGCCCAAAACCTTCTTCAGGACAGGGAAATATCTGGGTCACCTGAAGCCAGGAGGTGCATGAGATGTTGTAAAGTAGGAGGTGGGTAGGGGTGAGTACCTTTAGTGCCTGGTGGATTGGCTTGGCATAAAGAGAGACCTTATAATGACCTTCCAGTGCCTAACGGGACTCAGAGCTGGAGAGGGACTTTGGACAAGGGCCTGGAGGGTCAGGATAAAGGGGAATGGCTTCCCACTGCAAGATAGCAGGGACAGATGGGATATTGGGAAGGAATTGCTGTCTGTGAGGGTGGGCAGGCCCTGGCACAGGGTGCCCAGAGCAGCTGTGGCTGCCCCTGGATCCCTGGAAGTGTCCAAGGAGGTTGGGTAGGGCTTGGACCAACCTGGGATAGTGGAAGGTATCCCTGCCCATGGCAGGGGGTCAGAACTACACAGGCGATGTTTGAGGCCCTTCCAACACATTCTGTGATTCTGTGACTTTCAAGTGATTTTTTTTTTTTTGGTGGGGGACCAATTTAGCTTCTGACTCACTCATCTCATCTCTGACTGTCCAAGGGTGGGACTGCAGCAGCAAACCCTCCCATCAGTTTAGACTGCCGTGAACAGGTCCTTCAAGGTCAGTACCAGGCATTAACAGGGTGCCTGGCCAAGCTGTGACCTTGGAGTTTCCAACACCTGATAGCACGTTCAGGAAAGTTATCTCTGCAGCAGAGGTACCAAACCACTCCCAAGCAGAGCTGACTACAGCAGACAGCCCTTCCTTCCAGCAAGAACACAACCTCATACAGAGAAGATCTCTGGATGTTTTTCCCCTCTCTCTATTTTTAAATGTGCTCCAACCAAAAATCTTCATTTTTCTCCTCAGTGATGCATGTGCCTGCATTTTCTCGAGCTGATATTCACTCCTTTCTCCCTTGTCTTTTCCAGGAGAAATGTCTTAACATTTGCCAAATGTAACTATTGTTTTTGCACTTTAGAAATGTGAATGTGTCACTACAGCAATTATCTCTAAAACCTAACTAAACAGGCCTAATGCTGCTTAATAGGAACTTTGTCGCCTCTGAGCACTTTTCATTAATGAGTCACTGCAAAGCAAATTATCATGGGTGTCAGTGTCTCAGTACTGCCTCACTGCAGCTGGATTAGCATTGCCTCAGTGCAAGCAGAGCTCAGCCACAGATCTGCCCTGTGTGGGGCGGAAGCTCTGCAGGTTCTTTGTTAGATGTTGGTAATAAGGTGCAAGAAGACCAAATAAAACCAGCCACTGGCTAGCAGCAACCTGGTGAGCATGGGTACAAATTTGCAAGTGGCTGAGACGGCTTGAGAGGGTCGGTCCAAAACAGCCAGGAGCAGGCAAATAACATGTGATGGAGTCTGGGTTTGGAGATTATATTGCTGGAAAGAGGGACAAGGGTCAAAACCAGCATGGACACTGAACACCTTGAGCTTTGAGGTGCTTCCTCAAGGCTGTAAAATCTGCCTTGCCCCTGATTTCCATCGCCCAGTGACCACCACGAAGGAGATGCTCCGTGCTGTTACAGACAGCATGAGTGAGCACAGCAGGTTCAGCTCCAACCAGCCTGGTCCAGTAATCCCCAGTAAACAACCATGCACAAAAAAAAAGCAGTTTGTGAACCTACTTCCTACGGCCTAGAAGTGAGTTTATCTCAGTCATGCCGAATCGCCTAGCTAGACCTCATTCATGGAGGAGTCCTCCAAGCTTTTCCATGAGTAATCATGCCTACAGGTGGAGTTCTTTGCAGGGATCAGTGAAGCTGTGCAAGGAGACAGCACCCCAGGTGATCTGAAGCTTGCACATCGAGGCCAGGTTGGATAAGTCTTGGAGAAACCTGGTCTAGGGGAAGAGGTTGCTGCTCATTGCAGGAGGGTTGGACTGGTTGATCTTTAAAGGTCTCTTCCTGCCCAAAAGATTTGATAATTACATGAGCTCTGAGAGGCAAAAGGATTGACCACTGAGTTCACCAGCAGAGCTGTGGTTTCTGTGTCTGTGCTCTACACCTTTATCCCTTTAGTTAGTGATCACTAGTTAATAGTGAAATACCTGGCACTTCCTGTGGGCTTAGATCACATGTGAGGAAGAGTTACTCAGCTGTGGTAAGATGTCATTAAGCTGCTCCAATTAGCTATGCTGGTGCTCTCAGCTTCCTTATTTTCATAGTCATAGAATCCTAGAATGGTT
>VWZP01004262.1:2408338-2504196 GCA_013396995.1 Dicaeum eximium | reverse complement strand
TCCTATTAAACTGTCTTTATCTGTGCACTCACAAATTTTCTTTAAACTATCTTTAAATTATCTTTAAACTTTCTTTATCAACCCACAAATTTATTTTTGTTTTCCCCAGTTCTTTCCTCTGTCCCACTGGAAGGGGAAGCGAGTGAGAGGCTGGGTGATGTTTAAGTACCTGCCTGGTAAAACTGCAGCAGTCTATCCAAAACACCAAATGTGTAATCTGCAATAGAAGAGTGATCTGTGAGGATGCACTGGTAATGCTGTGGGATCAGTGGACTGTATCCACTCTCATTAATAAAAATCCTTCAAAACTTGCACATTTTACTTCAGTCAGACATATGACTTCACATTGTTTTATGGGATCATCAGCAAGGCACACAAGCAAGACTTGCTCATCTGGTCATTTATTCTATTGCATATCTGAATCTTTGTATGTTTGCAGCTGCATGGTGATTTGAAGCCTGGTTTGATGGAGAAGGCAATGTAGCTTTCAAGAGGTCAGGCTGCAGAAAACTGGAAAATTGTTTATTAGTTCTTGGGAGAATGCACACAATGGGCATCTGATCTAATGAAAGTAAAGCTACGTGAGTGTTACCCTAAAGAAAGTAATAGTAGTATTTTGTGTGTCTTTAGATCTTACCACATTTGCTGGGCCCTGCTACATTAAACAGAAGGATCATCCCTTATGGTTCACTGTTTTTCTGCTCTCTGTTGATTCTTCTAATTAATGGCGAAAAGTTGGATGGGTAAAACCAGTAAAGACTTCTTTAAGCATCAATCAGATTCTTGGTTTTCTTGCATCCCTAACGCAGAGAAAAGACTGATCTCCACCTTAGCAACAATTACCTGTATCCCTTTGTGGCTTAATTACCAAAGGGAAGCAGGAAGACTTTGTGTGCTTGGGTACCAAGTGTGTGCTGCACGTTCCTACTGACGTCTCTGTTGTCTGGGGTGATCACGTTACCCTGACAACCAAGAACATCCCTGTTTTCAGGACTGGTCCCTGAATCTCTTTGTGTTTTACAAACATCACTCTTTTTTGGTTAAAGTGCACCAATTTTTTTCTTGCACACTCTGCAAGTTGGACATCTACAAACTGTCCCAGCAGAACAACAAAGAGATCTTCTAGGAAGATGGATGACAGACTGCCTCAGCACATGTGTATCACATTTGCTTGCCAGATCCTGACTCCTTTGTACTTTCCTCTAAAGCAGTTTCCTATATTATAGCCTTCCTTTAGTTCTGCAGAATGTAGTGATCCCAATTAAAGTCAGTCCCTGTGTTCTTTCTTCCTCGTTAAATCTTTTGTGTTTTGTTAATTTTGGTCACTCTTACGGTGTCACATGGCTGAAGCAATGAGCAGAGTGACCTGTTTATTCTCTTGAAGCAGTCAAAAGTAATAGAAACTAGAACCAGGGGGAAAATAATTTAACATTTCAAGTCCTTAAGGAAATCACAGGCCTTTGTAAATGTAATAAGTACGTAAGTTTTCTACAGAAACGATGCATTTGAAAACATCCCTGCAGACATCAGTCCGGATTTGATTTCTTCCTGAATCTCTTTGTCCTAGAGCAGAGTAAGGAGTTTAATTACCTGGTAAAGTATTTCTTTCATGTAACAGATCACTTTAGTTTCAGAGAACTCTATACTGCAGGCCAGTGTCTCAAGAGCCGTGCATTCAGTTTCCTATTTTAACAGTTAGTGATTTATTGTCAAAATAAAGCATTTTGTGATGTGATTTTTTCATTGCTCATTTCTACAAATTGAACATAAGATTGTGAAAATTTGTGAGTGAAAGAAATACCTAATATGTGACAAAAATCTGAATACTGGTTCTTTGAACGTGGCAGTCCTTACTCAGGGCCTTTTAAAGACTTCTGGCTGAAATATGCATCATCTGTGAAAAATTTGTCCTGTCTCCAGATGCCCGAGTGCCAACCCTATAAATTGAATGTCAGGCCATGTTTTTTGTGGCTCACACATTCCAACCAGGAATAGCAGCTTTGCAACTGGCATTTACCTAACAGGTCTAATGGTGTATGACCCAGAAACAGTCTAGTTCCTGCTTTCAGTTTCTGTTGGATTTTGCATTGCAAAGAGCTGCAAATGAGGAGAAAAGTAATTTTAATCTCTAAAGCAGGCAGAGCTAATCTGTGTGTCACATGTAGAGCATGTCTATTAAGAAAAGGTGGTTTTCTCATATCTGCTTTTCTGAGCATCAGCACACTGTTTAGGCCATAAGACTGGTTTTCTGTGGCTAACCTTCATGAATAAAGTCAGGCTTTGCTAACTGTGAATTTAAAAATAGTCCCCTTTTCTCTCCCCCCAGAATATGTTAAAATAATTCCTTCAGTTTTCTTAAATGGAACTGCTAGTCAGAAGATGTTCAGATGTCAGCAATCATCTCACTTCTTGCATGGATCTAAAATGTTACTGGAGCTGTCACCATTTGTCTTTGAAGTTCTCTGTTTTATCTCATGCACAATGTGGTAACTCCTCATTTTGAGAAGCTGGGCTTTGGCAAATACTTGCTGTGCAGCTTGGGCTTGTATTGCTGAGATCCTTGTGCTGGTGCATTGCAATGGATGTGGAATTTATGGTAGTAAATAGAACGTGGGGTTTGTTGAGGCTCATGGTCCTTGGGTCAAAGCCATTTAATTTGAGATTGCAGGAGGGAACTTTACTGCTAATTTTCTTAGGAAATAGGGTTTGGATTGACCTAGAGAGATTGTCCAGTCTGTTCCCTGCTCTTGTCTGGAATCAGCTGCATAATACCTCATTTGGGTGATTTACAAAGCCTTTACCTGGACATTAAACAGGGCACAGATTTACCGGGGCACAGATTAAACATTCTGGACCTCTTGTTAAGGAACTCCAGGCTGCTTTAGGAGGTGCTGAGATAATGTGTAGTGCCCAGAGTTGATTGCCAAGTTTCACCTGAAGTCTAGCAAAGCTGAACAGTGTGGAAGGAATATTCAGGTACTTTTTATGCTAAACACCTGTTTGTATTTCCAAAATGTGGTAATTGGCTGTTGTGCAATTGCATGGAATTACTAATGTGTGTCCTGCAGTTCTGTGTGTCTGTGGTGTTGTTTCTTTTCACACTGAACCACTGAGGAAACAAATAGGCTAATATTGGATAAAATATTACAAAATTTAGGATACAAGTAACCTCTTAAGTCCATTGAATTTCCTGTTTGCTGAAAACAGATTATTAGAGATGTCATTCAGAATAATCTTTTTTTTTTAATTTTTTCAGCAGAAACACCCTGCTCTAAGCAGTTTTCCTGTGGTGTCAGGAATACTGTTTTTTTTTTTACTGATCATGAAAACCTTGAAAAAATGGAGTATAAATATGAATTTGAATTTAGTGAATATTACTCATGTTCTCTGCTATTACTCCTTCGTCTTCCCCCTTTCCTCCCCTTCATTTTGTATGTGAAACATGTAATATTAAATATTTTTTTCTTATATGACAGAGGCACTTAAGCCCCAGTAAATTCATCAGGTTTTGCACAAGGCTGTTTATTCTTACTGACATGAACAGGAAATGCACTTGTGTGCCTTAGGAGATTAGATCTCTGTCTTTTTTTATGACAGCTCTCCATCATGTTTTATTCATCATAAATAAATGAGACTACTGCTGTTAGTTATAATTATTTTAAGGTTTACTTGTGCATTTCAATAGATGGGGTACTCAAGAACATGGGAAAGACTTTTTCCTTTTCAACAGAAAGAACGTAGAAATCTGGTACCTCTTTTTCTTTTATTCAGGATTACGTATCACACCAAAGCTAGTGACAGGTGGGCAGAAATTAAATACAGCTTAGCCTCAGAACTCTGTCTACTTCCTTGAATTTGCAAGCATATGATAATGTTAGTTCCTAGCTTTACAGGTTTTATGGCTTAATGATTTTGAATCTAGAACTGAAGGGGAAAAAAGCCCTTTATATTACAATTTTATTTCAGAGTTGTCTGAAGTCTGATGTGGTCTGGATCTTGGTTATTCCAGACTAACAGTACCCTATCAGATCACTATGCTGAGTGTCCTGGAGCTTTGACCATCACACTCCAGCTGTGAAACTGAAGTTATGGTTGCCACATCTTTGTTCCACTGTCTGAAGTACTCAAAAAAATAGCCTGAATGCAAGATGGTTTATGGGTTCTGTGGGTGCTGGAGGTGGTAACAGAATGGAGATCAGGATATAAGACCAATTGTTTGTGAATGGCACTTGGATTTCAATACACACATGGGAGAGTCAAGGCTTCTTTCTTGACCTCACCCCCTTTTACTGTACAAAAATTTACATTGGCAATTGAGAAATTACTGCTTGCTTTTCTTGGGAGCTGGTGTGCTGTGTGATGGTGGGTGATCTGGGAAGAAGAAAAGAGGAGAGTGATAGCTTTAAAATCTCCAGTGACACCAAGTGCTAAATTTGAGATCTGTTTCTAAGTACAGTCCTTGTGCTAAAGCCTAGGAAATACAGGAAGGTGGTTTCATTTTTTTTCCCCCAGCCTTAAAGGCATCAAGCTTTACTTTGATAATTAAACCTCCCTGCATTCCTTTACAAGGAAACAATTGTGCTATTATTAGCAAGATTAGCTGAAAAAGGCAAGTATGTGGGAGTTTGGTTCCTGGTTCTGTTCCGTTTTCTTTTTTTTTCCTATGACTGTACCTTCACGAGCTGCAGGCTTTTGCATATATTCATCTGTGTAGGCACAGCACAGGCAGGCAGTGGCTTCTGTGGATCTAGTTTTAAAACGCTCTACAGTGAACTGCACAACAACTATCTTAAATATTTGGTTTAATGAAATACTGTGATGGTTTCATTGTGTCTTTTTGGCAATTTCTGAAGTAGTGCATTTGCTACTTATTTAGGATAGGCTATGGCAAACCCTACACCCAGAGACTTGTACTTGGCAATTGTTGTAGGAAATCAGCAGGACCCTCAGGGAGGAGGAGTTGGTGCTTGAGATTCCTCAGGGAGGTGGGTTACTCAGAGGGAATCAGAGCTCTTGGGTGTAAACAGTTGTGTTTTCCCATCTCTGCAGTTGTACTGTGCAAATTCACTTAGGCACAGCCTTCAGTGTGCAGCTCATCAGGATTCAGGGGCTTCTTCAGTCTCAGCCCTACAGCAGCAGGTTTTCTGGAGGCTGGAGCACACTCTCCCAAAAGCCTGATGCCTCTCTATATGAATACTATCAGTGGTTGTCACTAAAGCCAGCAGCAATACAGCCTTGTAAGCATTGCTTTGCATGCAGTGTTTCTTTTTAACTTCTGGGATAAATTTGCTCCTAGCGTGCAATAAAAATACTGAGTTGAAGGTATCCAGCAGTGACAGTTCGTACTTGTGCTGCAGTTTTTGTGTCCAAACTCTCCAGAAAGGCTTCCAGTGCTTCTTTCTGCTTGATGTAACACAACAAAGCTGATTGCTGCTGACCATGCTTTTGTTAGGAAGTCTGGTCTATATTTTGTCCTTTACGTGTTTCTTTGTTTATTGAGAAGTGCTGGCTACCCAACCTGTGCCAGCTGTTCCCAAATCCCAAGGGAGTGTCCAGCAGCTGTGAGCAGCTGGAACAACTTGTTCTTGGGCCAGCCCTTTCCTTGGCAGTGCCTCGCTCTTGCACATCCCGGGCATGGTGGAGCAAGGCTGAGGTGGCAGAGGCAGATACCTCTGTAACCCAAGGAATTGCTGGGCTGTGGCCTCGCTATTTGTGCTCTGGGCAGGGCTGAAGACCAACCAGATCTGAGGATTTTCCTATTATCCCAAGTTTATTGGCACCTGTGGAGCAATTCCCTTGGGACCCACTGTATCCTTTTGTGTTGTTTTTTTTCCTGCCAAATTGTACATTAAATATGTAAGTACTGATGTGGGTAGTAGAGAACAGAGCATGTATGTGCATATGTCAGACATATTTTCTTACTGTTTTTGGCAGGATGTTTTCTCTGCCTGAAATAACATTTTCTATAGCTATGTCTCCATTGCTGCCAATCAAGCTTCTTTCTTTTTCTGTTCATAGAGTCTTAGATTTTAAAGCTGGAAAGCAACCTTAGATCCTCTAGTCTGCTCTCTTCCACTGGTCATGGAATTTCATCCAGTTATTTCTAATTTAGTTAAAATGTAACTATTCAGAATGCCTCTAGTTCTGTTTAAAGAATTCTAGGTGATCTTTCTGCTTCCCTCTTTCTTGTCTTCTTCTCTTTCACATTCCATAGGTTTGTCTTCTGGTTGAAATTTTTGCTTTTTTATGTCACATCTTTTTTGTCTCATTGTGGTTTCTCATTTAATATTAATGTCCCTTTCATTTTGTATACACTCTCCAATGGGGTTTTTTATGGATCAGGAGAAAGGTTTTATCCTTGTTCCCTGAAATAAACTCCCAACTGCTAATGCTGCTGCTCCCAGTAGTTAATGGCTGCTTGGCTGAAATACATGACTATAGCTCTGCTTGATCACCTAATTGTGCTAAAAGTATACTAAGGAATTGGTATTTAGGGCATGTAAATGTTACCTTGAGATCCCAGGTAAAAAAAAAAAAAAAAAAAAATTGACCTAAATGGGCAGTTCAGGCTCCCAAGCCCTGTTATGAGACTTTGCAAACAGGGACTGCTGAGTTAGTCATTCTGCCCTCCTGGAAAAACAAACAAACAAACAAGCAAACAGCAAAATAGCTGCCAAGTGAGGTTGTGCCTGTAAATGCTGCCTGTGGTCCTGTCCTCAAACATGGGTCTGTGGGATACCAGTGTTCAGGCACAATTTTTGAAGCTGCATATGCCATGTGTATATTATTGCAGTAATTCAGTGTCAAGTGTCAGGGATTTTCTGTGTGTGGTACTTCCATCTGCCTCTGAGCGTAATGGGAGCCCTGTTCTGGAATAAGATTTCTCCTGATTTTTGTTGTAAGCACAGCATTGACAGAAATTTATATTTTTAGATATTTATTTGTTCACTTTTATAAAGACTTTCGCCCAAAAGGAGTCTGTGGGACTCGACACATGCCTGCCTGTAGATGAATGCAGTCTGTTGTTGGCTGTGTGCATTAGACCCTCGTGATCAGTATCATGTGAAAATACAGATTAGAACTGATAGAGGGAGGCAGCCCAGAGCCACAGGCTGGGTGTTGCTGGAGT
Organism: Dicaeum eximium; assembly: GCA_013396995.1. NCBI lineage: Eukaryota > Metazoa > Chordata > Aves > Passeriformes > Dicaeidae > Dicaeum > Dicaeum eximium. The sequence goes on along the minus strand of VWZP01004262.1, from coordinate 2,497,067 downwards.
TCAGCAGCATCTTCTATAAAATTGTGGTCATTTGGGAAGAAACACATCTTGGTTGTCATTCTCCAAGACAGGAGACTTTAGACATGTGAATAATCTTGTCTGGACTGAAATGTTAGTAATTTTGGCCAAGGTTTTATTTTAATGCCGCATTTTGTACAGAGAGATTTACAAATAGTTTACTGTTACCAGGGAGTGTAATAAGTACTACTGAACAGCTGCTGGAAACTTTGGGCTGTTTTAATGGCTTTTTTTTTTTTTTTTTTGTTTGTTAAATATGAACTATCAATGTTCAGTCTGGACTGGAACCAGTGACCAGGTGGTGAAATGCTCTGTGTCTGGTAAACTGCTCCTCTGCCTCTTTTGGTCACCTGTGGAAATGTCTTCCAGTGTGACAGACATTTACAGGTTAGAGAACAGAGAACATTTGACTTCAGTTATTTTCAGTTACTGAGTTTTGGTAGGAATGGGAGTGGGATGCCCAGGAAGTGAATCCAAATGGATATTAATGGCACTGACTTCTAATATTACCCAAGTGGGAACAAAAAGCCTGTCGGTACATTGCTCTGTCTGTAATTATGTAACACTGTTTAGCTGATGTGTCATTTTTTAAAAAGTAATGGTCTTTTGACAACTGTTTGATTCTCCATTTGCAATTCAGGATGCTGTTGACTACAGTGATAAAGCTCATATTCTTGCCTCTTGTAAATTTGTTGTGTAGGCTCAAAAATTATTATATATTAAGTTTTTTAGAAGTACATTTTTCCCATGTAATCAACCATTGCATATCTTGTTTTTTCACTTAGGAGGTATTGAAAAGATTAATTCCCATATTGCTCTTTAGTCCTGATTCTCAGCTTCAGACCTGGTGGTGAATCTCACAAATTTCCTGACACTGGGTGCTGTCACAAGCTGCTGTGTCCCTTTGGAATGACTGGCTGGCATCTGCAGTGTGCAGCCAGGACTTCACCCTCTCAGAAATTGTGAGACTCCAGATCCAGAACTGAGTTTAGTCTAAGTGGCCATAATGGTCAGGCATTTTCACAGGAACTTGAGAGATGTAAATAGTGCCATCTCAATAAGGTAGTCATGGGTCAATGCAATTTTTGAATGTACCTAAATTCCACACTAAGCTGTCAAGAACATTTTTCTTAATACCCAGCCAGCTGGTAAATTGTGAGATTGCATCTGAATCCATTAAAACCAAAATAAAATTATTTTTACATTAAAACTTCTGAAAATATGAGTCACATATATAGCTAGCAGTTCAAAACCACAAGTGAAATAATCCAATTTGATTTTTTTAAAACCTTCATAATTTGATGACCTAAACTTAAGATTTTGGGTGTTAACTTGTTATTTCTAGATTCTAAAAATGTCAAGCCCTCAGGCTGATAAATTTACTGTTACTCTTTCTATGTGTACTTCAAGTGAGCTCATTCAAGAACAAACATGTTTCTAGTGTATGCTGAACAACATCAATGAAATGTCATAATGTTTGAATAAAGTTAGTTTAGTTCATGGTGCATTTTCAGTGGAAGTTTATTGTGTAAAAGGCAGTAAGAGATATCTCCAATGCCTCAGTTGTTTCATACCAAAGAGTTGTCTGGGAGTTTGCCTTAAATTAGTTTAATCTCTGTGTATCAGTCGTGTCTGTGTTTCAAATACTCTAACATTTACATTTCCAGATTTTTAAATTTTGGACTTCTTAATCCAAACCTTTCTTCTTAGAGCCTGTTCTGAAAAGGCTTTAAGCATAATAGAAAAATTCATTTTAGCTATCATTTATCACTCCAAAGCCTTTGGGGAAAAAATGTCACACCGCTTCCTTGCCAAGTACAGCAGCTTCATTGATGAGGAAAAACTCCCTTGGGATGGTTATGAAATATATTTATTACTCTTAGAATGAACTTTTAAATGTTTCAGAGAGCTGCTGACAGGAATAAGTGTATTTCTTAGATACCTTGCCATCACCTGAAAAATACAGGATTCTCTGAGGCCTTCCCAAATTACAGAGATCTGTAAGATCTTGTGAGATCCACCACAGCAGAGGACTGGACTTTTTTGGATCCCCAGTTTGTGATCATACATGAGGTAAGAGCTGTTGGCTGCATTCTTATGGGTGGCCACCAGCCTTAGGTGATAATTTTTGCTGATCACTGAAATCTGCAGCACCAGCTTTCCACTGATCCATCAGTGACAGAGGGAGTAGGGAAGTGTGCCTTGCCCCACATAGCCAGTACACATCTCAGCACTGGGGTTATAAATAAAATAATAGGAACTGATGTGCAGCATCAGCCTTGTGTTTGCTCTAAGTGGTGGGAGTTCAACATCCCATTCTGCCCAGTCAGGTAGACTTGGCATGGCAGCACTGCTGGGATTGCTTCCACAAGGGAGCATCTTCCAGCTCCCTGTTTTCAGGGGGGGTTTAAATTAATTTTGCATGCCTGCACATTCATAATGCATCTGTTCCCTTGTAAAACTGAGCTTCAGCTTTAGTCTCAGGCAGGGAACTTTACAGCAGTTGCCATTTGTTTTAACTAAGCCTCTCCTGGGGTGCAGCCCAAGCAGGGACACCAAGCAGTTCTTGCTGTAATAGAAAAAATATCTTAATTTCTTCTAGTCATGTGCTAAATGGTCTCTGTTCTGGCAACAGCTCAGGCCCCTGTGTTGGAGAGATACCATGCTCTCTGTGGTCTGAGCTGTATCTCAATGGAGGGCAAGAAAAACGAGGCTCAAGCACAGATGCATTTGTTTAACCCAAGGCATTGCTGACAGCGTGGCACAAACTTACAGGACACAGCCTTGATCTGTCTTTTCCTTAAATGTTTGTCTTCTGCTTCTGGTAGACACAGCATACAGTGGCTGGAGATTTTCACTGAACCCTTTTGCAGTTGAGTTTGTCTTCTGAGGATGCACATGTTGGTAGTAGAGAAGGGAATTTCTGCTGCTCACCTCACCGTGCTGTGTTTCATCCACCATCACACTCAGATCTCCCTGGGCACTGAGGCTGGTGAGAAGTACAGCACAATCATCTGCAGCTCCTTTTGTGCACTTCCTTTTCTTCAAAGGGCTCTGTGAAACTGAGCTAAAAAGCATCTATCAGAGAAAATAAATACTTCCAAGTGACTTCTGAGCATATAATCAACCTATGTAATATTATGACTGTATTAATGATGCCTGCTCCTTTCAATTATTTGTGATAATAATTGGTTTTTTTGATTTTTTTTTTAAATATGTTTCCTAGAATAACTCTCAACCTGATTAAGATCTCTGATGGTTGTTGTATTGCAAAGAACCTTAAAATACTGGGTAGGTCTGATCTAATAGAGGGCATTGGAGAGTAGGCACATGGCTGTGTCTCTGCTGTGGGAGTTTTCAAAGGATCTGTGGTTTCTCCAGACTTTTAAAGTGATTATACTGTGTCACACTTATGAATGGGGTGCAAAGGCTTCTGGGGGGGGGGGAAGGGGTTTGCTTCCTTAATGAGTATGTTTTCAAAGAAAAATTACATTTCCTTGTCACATGAAAGAAAGTAATGTGTACACAAATGCTAGCCATTATTTGGGAAATGGCTCAGGCTCAAAAATTCTGGCTGGAAACCATTAGGAAGAAAAACGTTCTCTACCATCAATTAATGCATTGTTTTTCTTTTCCTTTCATGTTACTAAGCAGGCCAAGAGATAAGGGGCCAGCTGTAATCCATCTTGTCAGATGAGTTAAGTCACTTCGTGTTATACTGGTCATCTGGAAAAAGAAAACTCCATTTCTCCCTCAGTTTGATTTTTAGATCAAATTTTTCAAATTATTGTTGCTTTTACCTAATGTTCTTGTATTCTACATGTACTGATTGAGTGTTCTGGTCCAAAAATATACAACACAGTGCTGCCTTTTGTTAATGCATGTTTAATTTGATACTTAAAACCAGCAACGTAGATTCTGGTAATTAATTGCCCTCTGTGTCTTGAGAGCTTGAATCTTCATCAGTGACTGTAATTACAGAGGATGGGATTTACAGGGACAGTTGGAGGTGGTGGTGCCCTTGGCTGGGGCACACACCACGTTGGTTTTGCCACCTCCAGCAGAAGGGCTGAGCAAAGGCTTTGGGAAATGATGAGACTTGGCAGTAACACCTCCAACTTCTGCATCTCATCTGTCATAGCTCAGAATACCTTGGTGCCCGTCCTGCAGCCTGAGTCTGCCCAGTTACACCTCTGGCAATTCTGGAGCTGCCCAGCTGAAGTGCTGGTTCTTTCTTTCTGTACTACCACTGGTGGAGCTCAGGTCCAAAGGGAGGGCTGAACATGGACTGTGCACCTTCATCTGCTCTACCAGAGATCCCTGTGTGTGTGTGGCTTCCTCCTCTGTCTTTCACTCCAGGTGCTAAGGAAAGTGATGGCAGAACTTAGTTAGAACCAGTTTTAGTGGAAGCTTCTCCATTGTCAGCTTTTGCAGACACCTCTGGCCACGGGGGATGTGTGACAGACCTAGGAGTGAAACGGGTTTGAATCCTGTGAGTTCCATAACGTGGAGTATTGGCTGGCGAGAATAATGCCCTCAGATCACTTGTTCTGCTCTCTTAACATTTGTATTTTATTGAAGCAATAGAATCAAATCCAGTAGCACTTGTCTGATCTCTTCTATGTATGCAAAATTATTTTTGGGTGCAAGAAAGGATCTTGATTTGTCACTTTAAAGAGTTACAGTATAGGCAGTTTTGAATGCCTTTGCTGAAGCGCTGTCCCCTAACTCAGTGCAGCTGTAGAAGGCACTGGTATCTAGAGCCTGTGTTCTGCACTCATAAAGTCCATTTTAAATAATGGTTTGTTTCAGTATCACTCAGATTGGTATGCTAACTAACACAAATAGAGCACATTCCCCAGACTTAAACTCACTGGGGTTTTTACACTACCCAGCTGATGACAGATATTTTTGCCTGGACCACAGGAGATCCTTCACCAGTGTTATGGTGCCTTGTCTCTGCTGGCAATGCTGGCAGTATCCAGAGGAGAACTAACCTGTGGAGACCACGTACCAGGGAGCTGGTTCTGCTGTCCAAGGGCTGTACATGGGACTGGTAAAGACACCTGAATGTAAAGCAGCTGGAGCTGCAAGGCTGCACACCCAGCACGGTGCTGGGATTTGCCTGTGTGTGGGAAGGCTGTGGCTGCCCTGGCAGTGGGGCCAGCTGGCACAGCAGAGCCCTGGGCAGCACTGCTGAGCCTCACACTCCAAAACAGGCTGGTCACATCCCAGCTGATCGATGGCCAGAGCCTGGCCTGGGAGAGCCCTGCTTGGTTTGGGGCCAGTGCTGCCAGGGGCCATCTCCCACAGTGAGGGTGCAGACCAGAGGTTCCCTCTCCCAGGAACATTGCCTGGCACTGCCAAATGTGCTGGGATAGATGGAGCCTGTGATCCTCCAAGAGTGATTTTATTAATATGAATCTTACGTAGGAGGACAGCTCTCATTTATGAAATAGGTTCAGTGTTGTGTGGGAAGCTGAGGAGAGGAGGAAGATGAGAAGAGGCATTTAACCCCTTGATTGCTGACAAGCTTTCTTGATTTAAAGAGGAGATTGAATAAGCTATTGCTGTGTAACATCAGGGAAAGTTTGTATAGGTCATGCATTGGCTGGGACACATAACTCTGTTCTGCTGCCTCTGATGTTCAGTAGTTTGTTTGGTACTTTGTAGTCTGGAAAGAAATGCACTTTGTCCTTCTGTCTGACTGTAGTTTTTCAACTGAAATTTCAAATTTAAAGTTGAAAAGAATTCTTCCTTTTGTGTCAAAGATTATTTTATTTTTATTTTTTGACTTTATTATCCCACAGACATTGGGTGGATGCAGAACACAGCCTGTTGTGGTGTCATGGTTTAGACAAAGATACCTCCATGTTTCTCCAACACTGAAATTGTCATGTATAACTCTGAAAGTGGAAAAATATTAAGGACTATTTATGTGTTGATGAGTAATTGAAAAACATAGAGACAAACTCTACCCAGCACCTCTCCCCAGTAACTTGGGATCAGATTCATATTCCATTTGCTTTACTTGGTTTTTATGGTATCAGTTTTTAAGAATAAGTCAAATAAAAAACCTGTTATGTTTGCTTTTAGATACATGGTCAGGGTGTCTAAGAGCAAACATAGAATCAAGAGCAGACTTAATAGTCTTGTTCCCATCTGCAAAGTATTTTAGCTATTACTGTGTTGCATTTCAGTCTAAACAATTACGTAACTTTATTAAGATCTACAGACTTGCTTGACAGTTCTGATGCTATAATATAATGGAATAATATTATGTATATTATTATTTATTATTGGGTTTTGAAGTGGCGAGATTTTTCTCATATTTATTTGTGTGTGTGTGTGTGTGTGTGTATGTGTGTATATGTCATTTGCTGAATGCCTTCGTTCCTCTTTTTATCCCTCTTCATTGACTGTACAAATTATCTCTAAGGCTGTATAATCCTCTTCTTGTGGTGAACCCATTTTAGTACGTTCCTCTCTTTGTCTCCTGTCATCTTCAGTTGTCTGAAACAGGAGACCACAGCCAGTTTGTGTTTCTATCCCACACACTCCGGGGATGAGATGTGGGCAAGGAATCTTCCTCAGCAGAAACTCATTCTGTACAGAAGCAGGATGACTTCTTAGCAGATGCAGTTAATGATTCTATTCATTTTAATTCTGTTTCAGAACAAATGTAGTATGGTTTAATCTGTGGCTGGCAGGTTTCTTCTTTTGTAAATCACATCTTCTGAGGCTATTTACATGAGATTTTCTTTCTTCCTTTTTTTTTTTCTTTCATCATCTATTTTTGGCTACAATCTGGAGAAAAAAAATCCCCATCAAATAGATAATACCTCCCACAACAGCTTTCCAGGGCTAAATTGAAGAAGGGAAAAATAGAAAGCTCTGCAGAACTGAAAACCATCAGAACAAGGCAGTCCTGGAAGTTTAGTTTCCTGCCTTGGAAGATACTTTCTTTGCATTTTGCAGTTGTGCATTTCTTGTGCTACTCGTTTACAGTGTTTCCTAAAGATTTCTTAATATGTGACTGTGGGGCTAGAAGGAGTAATTGATAGTACATCCAAACAACTTCGTTAGGCTGGCAATGTTAAATGGATTTCTCCATTTAGTTTTTTTGTGGTTTTCTGTTTGTTTTGCTTTAAACTAGAAAAGGGAAAAAATTAAAAGTTATATTTAATTCAGAGCGTAATATATATATCTAGGAGAGATTGCAGTTGAATTACTTTTCATATGGTGGAGAGAAGAATGTGCCAGATTATTTTATATTTCACAGAAAACATTGTTATATCAGTGTTATGTATTTAGTCTCAAATTTCTGCCAGATAAGTGCCAAAATATTATATAAAAGCAATTTAATAAATATCCTTCCAGAATTAAAAAGCAAAATCAACCTTTGATGTTTTTGTGTGAATGTTCCAAAACATCATATTTAGTGCTGTTATATGCTCTGAGAAAAATACACCGTTTTTGTTCAGTCTACAAGTGTGTAGGCTAATGATAATCCTTACCAATTCATGACATTGGCCATTTTGAGGGGAAGTTGCACAACCTGAGCAATATATGAGTAATCAGTGTAAAGAAAATGTCTATTCTTGTGCAATACATGTCAGTCAGAAGATTTCCAAATTTTGTAGACCTTGCGAATTGGTGTGTGACTGTTTTAAACAGAAGCATGCCAACCACCTGTCTCTTGGGCATCCCAACATCATAGATTCTGAACAGGGTGATTTTTGTGATTGATTATCCATTTTTGAAGTGAGTTAGAAAAGAAGTGTGCAGGTTAGCAATATCAGCAAAGCACTCCTCTGAAAACCAGAGGAATAAAAGGAATTTGTCAGAATTAGCTTTCCTAATGCATCTCAAAACCACTGGATTGGCCCTGAAATGTTTTCTTCTGAGAAGATAAACTCATTTCGTTTATGTCTCATGTGTAGTGTTAAAAATCAGTTTTAGGCATTAGCGTGGAGCAAATTTCCATGGTGGGATTTCTGTCCAGAGGAGGAAATCGCTGTGGTTAGTTGTGGTGGTGCTGGCACAGCTGGCTGGGAGCAGCCAGAGGATGTGGAAGGTTTTCCTGGCGTGTGAAGCCGCGCGCAGCCGGCCTCGGGCCCCGCGGTAATGACTTTCACAGGTAACGGCAGTAACGTGTTTTGTGATCCAGTTTCTTTCATCAGCGCGTTATGAAACAGTCTCAAAGTAGTAGCACTGCATTTTTGGCAGCCTGGCATCATTTTGAAGTGGTATGGTAGGTACATTACCCATAACAGAGCAGCCTGTAAAACCTGTATGTGTATCTGTTCAGCAGAGTGGGATTCTCTTGAAAATCCTACCTACAAACCTGAGATAAAATAGAAAACTTCTCTAGAGAAAAATGGCCATGTTAGTATTTTCTGCTGTTCACATAGATACTAAATGGAAGCTGTTAGATTCAGAGTTACTTCAAGGAGTAATTAAAAAAAAAAAAAAAGGAATTATTAAAAAAGAAAAAAGGAGTAAAACTGAATAAGGTCAGAAAATAAGCAAGTTCTTGTTAATGATTTACAGTGGAAGGAACCATGAGATGACAAAGTCATTTTTTCAAATCAGCTTTCAGTGGAGAGATAATGGTGATAAGAGTGTGGTATAATGAGTGTTTCCAGGATGATGGGAGAGTCTGAATGGCCACAGGAATGGGATGGTGCTGTCTTTGTTTTTGGGGGCGTGATTTGCTGCAGGATGCTGGGGCAGGGCAGGAGGCACCGCTGTCTGCAAAGTGCAAAATCATGAAAAGAGGTTCAGGAACGTGATGGAAATATTCCAGTTGAATCTTTCAGTGTTGTCTGAATAAAGGTAACTCCTGTATGAGAGCTGAAGCCTTTCAGGCTGACCTACTGCTCTGCTGCTCTGTGCCTGCAACAAAAAGTCCTGGATGTTGATTCTGAGGCAGTGGGGTGGTTATTAAATTTGTACTGCTGAGTAGGGCTCAGTAGGGCAACTCCATGCCTGTAGTAGTTTTGTGGTAGTGTTTTTTCTGAATTCAGGTATTTTCAGATGGGAAGTTACATTTTCTTTAGACTCATGTGTGCTGCATGGGGCAGTGTTGGTGGAGAGTCTGATTTTCTTATTTTTTATTTTTCTCTCTCTCAGATAGAAGAAATACAGAATTATTTTATTTTTACCAAAAAAAAAAAAAAAAAAAGTATTCACTTACTCTTAAAGCCTAAGGGGAAAAAGAAAATCAAATGTTTTGGGAACTGACAATACTCATTTCAACAATAGCTCCCTTTGTCTTGTTTACATATATGATGTTTGGGCTTTTTTTTTTTTCCTTCCATGGAGCATAGTTCCCTTTTTTCCTTTGTATACAGATTTCTCTGGTAATTACGAGAGCTTGTCTGTTTGAATTTGTCACATTTTTGGCAGCCAGTGTTCATCTGCAGACACTGTTTCTGTAAAGGAATGGCGTACATGAAGCATGAGGAGGGGACTAAGGCTCTTTTGCTTCTGAGCTAGCTTCTAAACCCAGACCCAGACACCAAATAGGGCAGGACAGGCACCCCCATCTGCTTGTGGACCCTGCTCCTGTATCCATGAATTGCAGTTTTACTCTTGTATCTCCTCTTTAATGTAAATGAGACCATACACAAATAACAGATGCTCAATGCTCCAGCTATCAAACCTCATTCTTCAAAAGCTTTCTCCTCCAAACCTTTCCCATCACTTCACCCTGGGCTTTGTTCATGCGTTAAAACCGGTTTATGATGGAAGGAAAACACAAACACGTGGACATGCATGGCCCACATTAGAAATTTAAAGGAGAAATAGCAACTGCTCAGGCTGCCAAGAGAGCCCTTTGCAGAGATGTGCTGCAGTGGCTGTCTCTGGCTGCTCTCTGACTGCTGGGCATCACCAGGGAGGCATCACCTTGCTCTCCCACAGGTACCTAATTAGAGCTCCAATCTCCAGCCCAGTACAGAGCATTCACATCTCTGGATGAAGTCTGGGCACACTTCTTCTAGCCAGACATCCCAGGCCATGGTGTGTGAAAGGCAGGGGTACCTCTGCTATAGCTCACGTAATTTTTCTCCTCCTTTAGTTTCAATTCAATTTTGGAATTAATTAGGAAAAAAAAAAAAAAAAAAGTCACCATCCATTTCCCAGTAGCTTTCTGTCAGGATAAGAGAAATGAGCTGAATTACTAAGTGTTGTAGCTTGTTGTTCAGACTGTGTAACCCTTTGTTCTGCTCTGGTTATGAAACAAATAGCCCAGCAGGTAGGGAAGCAGTTTGAGATAGTTTGATTATTTTTTCTTTTTGAAAAGCTGTTTTCCTCAATGTCTTATTATGATCTGGTATGTCAAACCCTTGATCTCCTTAGAAAAAGAGTTGGAGCTATACTTAAAAAAAATCAAGTTATTTTTCAACTTAGTGTTATTTATGAATTTCATGCAAAATTCTGGTATCTCAGGGTACTGGTTGTATTGTTTTTGCCAATTGGAATACATGGCTAGACAACAGGAATTGCTAAAAAAGTAGGAGAACAAAACTATATACCACAGTTTTGTGAGCAGATTGCATTTCATTTTTGAAGTACATGTTACTGCATGAATCCTGTTTATTTTTCTCCACCTGAAGGTTTGCAAACTCTGTTTTGTTCCCAGGGAAATGCTGCTCAGTGAAGCTGAGTCTGGCTGTCCATTAAGTGAAACCAATCTGCTGACAACTCCTAATGGGTAGAAACGACTCTGACAGTAGTTACTAAGGCTGGAGTGATCTGAAACTTGCCTTCTTCTGATAGTAATTTAGAAACAAATAGCCTTTTTTTTTTCTTCTTAGCAGATCTTTAGCAGTTTAATTTTTAACAGTTCAGAAAGCAGAGTGAGTTGGGCTTAGTCTGTTACATGTCTTAGAAAGGCAGAGGGTGTTGGTTTGAAAGCAAGCTAAGTGGTTGTCAAATTAGAATGAGACATCCAAAGTGTCATTTTAATTAAAGAAATTGGTTTGGTTAATGTTGTGTTCTTCCTTAGACAAGGAAGGAAAAAAAGAGGCATTTCACCGCTTTTAATAATTTTTAAGGGCGTGTGTTAAGTAGAGATAGGGATAATAAAACTAGTGGAAATACCATTGGAAGTTGTAGCAGAGCTTCCTTTCATTTTGGCTACACCAAGATTTCCATTGGAACAGCTTCCAGTGTGAAAAGTGCCTCCAGAACTATTCAGGCTGTTTCTGAAATAAAGAACAAGGTGGAATTTCTTTTTACCCATTAAAACCATGGGTTTTTTACATATCAGTAACCCGTAACAGGGTCTTACCTTTTAAAAATCTTTTTCTGTTAAAGCATACCCCAATCTTTGCCAAGTTTTAAGCCTCTCAAGAGGTACCTTTCTGGGAGGGAGTACTTAGGCTGCTCAAAGCAAAGGTTGGGATGATGTGGATGAGGTAGAAGGGAAGGACAGTTGGAATCTGCCAGGAGAAAAAGACTCTGACAGTGCATAGGGCTGTGCCTGCTACCAGCTCTGCAGCCACACCAGGCAGTCTCAACTTTGCTTTGGCTCATGGGAAGCTGTGGATGGATAAACAGGGTTAAACCTGGGAAAAATCCCAGCATGAAGTTTCCTGGCCTCCTTCCTTCGGCTCTCTGTAAAGCTCAGCCTTGCTGAGTTGCTTTTCTGGCCCGTGAATGAGCCAAGGGGAGCCGGCACCCTGTCAAGCTCCAGTCCCTTCCTCTGCTTGGCAGAAGTCACCTTCGTGCCTGGATCATGAAAACTCATCCTTAGTGCAACAGTTAGAGGGAGGAAATTCCAGGCAAAGTTTGGGACAGCGCTCTTAGCTGTAATATTAATCAGCTCACACTGGGAAGCCATTCATGAGCATGGTGCTGGCTTTTTGGGAAATACTGCAAAGCAGCTGCACACCTTCTAGTGAAAATAGGTGCCGTGAGTCTTTTTCAAAGCTGCCTCCATTAAGGTTTCAGTGCAGGAGAGTTTTCTATATCAGGTGAGCACAAACACTGAATTTGAGGGTAAACCATCTATCCTGTAGCAAATTAATATGGGGGACTTTTAGAAACAGCCCACTGCTTGCAGGGAACTCTTGACTTTCCTAGTTGGCCTTTTAGACACGGAATGCTTTGCATCTAATTAAAAACGATGCTCCTGTGAAGCACACGGGTAACATCTGATTCCTTACATACCACGTTTCCCTGGATTGGAGTCTGTCAGAGCTCCAAGGTCACACAGCCATCTTCCCTCTTAGAAATCCCTGCTAACTATTTAACCTTGATCTTCCCTTTGCAGCGCTGCCGCGAGCGTGTGACTCGTGATGGAATAACTTAGCATGCTGTATCCGTAGTCATCTCTGCAACTGCCAGCGAGGGGATGTGGTTATTTATAAAGCCCTAGGCCATCACACAGTTTTAATAGACAGTCACTTCCACACTTGTTTCCATCCAGATACTAAAAATATTAATCTCAGCTGCAATATAAACTGATCTTTTTGATAGCGAGAAGAAAAGCTGACATTTGGAAATGCTTTTAATTATTTAGGAGATTGAATTGTGTTTTCTGCATAGGTGCAAACTCTAATTAGTTTCCTCTTACTGTTCATTTTATGGCACGGGTTTTTTTCTGAAATGAAAAAAGATCATCAGACTAAAATTTTGCCATTGTGAGGAGGAAAACATGCAAATTTTCAGTATCTTTTTCCAAGTTGCTCTCTATGCACAGTATAGTGAAAGAGCCATGTGAGGCATCTACTTAATTTGCTGATTTTTTAGTGTTTGCAACATTAGGCTTGAATTACACTGCAATGTATCACTTTGAATTTTTCTTTGTTTGTTTGCTTTTTGAAGGGGTTTAAATTGCACTTGTAGTATATTTTATACACTTCTGCCTTCATTCAGGAGAATGTTTGCTCCTTTGGCTTTATCCTCTCCATTTTCTTTCTATGTCTTCAAGAGTAATTTCATGTAAAATCAATTTGTTGTATAAAATTTGTGTGCTGCAGTGCACTATAGCTGAGCTTCTCCTCTGAATGTAGGAGGCAGGTGCTGAAGGAAGCAGGAGTGATGCAGTGAACTTCAGACAGGTGCTGTGTAGGAAACCTGAAATGTTGGAAAGGTGTTGGAAAGGAGGAGACACATGCCTGTGTGCCTTTGCAGTCATCAAGACATACTGATAGCTCTTAGGGGGAAAATGAGGGAAAATTTACAGTGATGGTAGTACTCCAGTAGTGTAGAGTGCATGACATGCTGCCCTTTGGATAATTTCTTTCATATTGTTCTAGTTTATAGGCTCTTCCTTTGCTAAGTAGTTTGTTTTTCAGATGTCACTGAGCATCTGCAGCCATCCTTCAGGAAGAGGGTTGTGTCTGTGTGTGGACACAAAAATTAATAGAAATCAGACCTTTGGTATTTAGCTGGAAAGGGTCAATTGCAGCAAATGGGTGTTCTTTAACATCATAGTCCTGAATATATATTCAGTGAATTGACATTTTTTAATTGAAGATTTTAACCTAGTTTCAGCCAGTCTTCTGAAGAGGCCAGAATGCCAGAGGGCCTTTAGACTTGCAGGTGAAGCCCTACTTCTAGTGCCTTTTACCTATATGACTGAGGATGCCACCATTTCTGGAAACAGCAGTTGACTAAATATCCAGATGATATTTTCTGTGATTTTATGGCTCTTTCTACCATATGGTAGAAACATTTCTTGAAAGAAGGACAGAGTTGGTAGAGTAGAAAGAAATGCTCCAACATCTCCATCCAAAATCCATGTCTGCCTTGGCACTGCATGACAGAAATATGCTCAAACTCTTCTTTCTTTCTTTCCAAGAAGCTATTAATATTTAGCATTGTAGCCAGAGAGCCTCACCTGGTATTTCACTTCCTGCTGGGCTTCCTTCTCTGCTGCTCATTCCTAATCTCCAGCTCATCTAAAGGAAGACTGTGGAAGAGGCTGAAGATGAACAGTGCATCTGAGTGCTGCTCCCAAGTCATCCTCACTTTATCTCCAGCAAATCTGCAGTAGACTAAACCTGGACAAAATTAATCTATCCAGAGGACTACCAACATAAAAGGATAAAATGTGTCCAGTGAAGAGCTCTCTAGAGCCTTTTATAGCCAAAAACCTTTTTAAAATGTAGTATTTTCCAGTCAATCCACCCATTATGCATCTTTCTATGTGTACATAATGGAAAACAATTAATTATCAGTGAAAATCCAAATAGCCCTTTGGTAACTGAAATACTCAAATACGTTTTGTGGCAGACCTGAGCCGTGGGTCTGTTGAGAAAGGCTGAACTTGGCCATCCTCTTTGTAATGGATTGTGGTGCAATAGAAATAGTTGATACAGCTTCCCAGTCCTGGAGAATACCCTGCTGGTGTGCTGTTCATAACTGATACTAAAGGTTGTATGTCTGGGACAGAAAGGAAGTTCATTACATGTTTTCAGATCATCAGGAAGTTGTAGGGGACAGCTGATCTGGTATCTTTTCATTTTTACAGGGCTGCAAAGTAACAGTTTAAACTGTTAAAAATTTTATTTACTAAAAAGTGATTACTAACCCAGAAACAGAATCTCATCCAGCTTTCAGTGGCTGTTACTTCAGGAACCTGTGATTGGAAGAAGGAAGAAATTTTGCCCAGCACTTAGCATTTGAGTCAGTTTGATAGGTTGGGATGGCAGGTGAATTTAGGTATTTGCTGCTAGATGAATCTTGAAATACTTCTTGGTGCTGTGACCTGTGTGAATGTGATGTTTGTGTGTTGACACCCTCTTATGTCAATATTCTCTTGGTTTTGGTGATGTGTCACAAGGATGGGCTGGATGTGTTACAGAAATGCATCTGGCCAGGTTTTGTTAAAATGAGGGATTGCTGTGCTGTTTCCATGCCATTTGCTTTTCATTTACTCAGTAGTTAATCTTCCCTTGTCTTGTTCTAAAGCTTTCAACCCTTGCTCAGGTCCTGCCAGCTTCTATTTAGAAAAAAGGAGTAAGTTTGCAGTACATGGGTCATTTTCAGTGTTGGCCCAAACACAAGCCAGGAATTCTAACTGAGGACTGAGGACTTCCTCAGAGGCAGCCAGGAATACTGAATGGCCATAACATGCAGCTTGATGTTCCTACAGGTGGCAATAGAGGAAGAAAAAAACTCACAAGCCAGACATTTTCTAGGAAGGAAGTGACAGAAAGCAGCCGTGTGGCCCCAGCATGCCCAGCACCATCATTCCTGACTGTCACCAGGATGGCTCTGCCTCTCCATCAATTCCCATCCTCCCCAGCTGCCAGGGCTGGAGAAGGATGTTTATCTGTTGCACTCAGGACAGAGAAGAGACTTCATTTGTGTGCCACAAGCATGGCAAGAAAGGACAACACAGCAACTCCAATGCTTCCATCCCAAACCCTTTCATGCAAACCAAAACTGGGTGTAGGAGAAGAGCAGGAGGGGTGAAGATCTAGTGGAAGTCTTCCAGCAGCCAGCCTGTGTCCCAGCTGGAGACCTAATTTTGTTTCTCCCTCTTCCATGGGAGGACCATTGAAGGGGTCCTCCTTAAAGCTCTGCTGTCTCACCTGTGCTCTGCAATATCACACTATGAATACTTGGTTTAACAAGTAGACAGAATTTTAAGCAGATTATAAAGACAGTTAGAAAACACAAAAAAAAGCTCAAAGCCTCAAAATAGCTGTTTTCAATTTTCACTGCTTGAATAGAGTTTCAGTAGGATTTAACCTTTGTTCTTTGATCATGGCACAAAAGAATATATACATGCAAACGAGGAGGCTGAGGTAATGATTATATGCAAAGATGCTGCTAAGTATATAATTAAAAACTGCCCTGTGAGACACCCCCAAATTTTATATCCTAATTTTATTTTATACTGCCATTTAGAGGAGGGATGAATTCACCTCTCCCACGCACTCTTTGCACCTGTTTCATGTAATGGGCAGATTCAAAATTCATCTTTGTAGGAAGTCTGCTCCATATTATTCAGATAATATTATGCAGTATTTGTTAACCCAAATTTTGCCCCATCAAATACTTCAGTCTAGACTAATTGGCTGCAGTACTTAGCATTTAAATTATCAAGCAATGGAGTCTGTGAAAATTGATCTCCCAACGTTTGATACTAATTCTTTGTTTTCTATTTCTTCACTGAGAAAATTGAAGCAGTTGTTCTGCAAAGCTTGAAGTGAAGGATAAGTGTAGACTTACCGCCACACAAACTTCAGGAAGAGATTTTTATTGTAGAACACAGTTATTTTATGTGATAAGATGCTGAAATCAGGAATTCTGTAACCTTGGAATCAAAAATATCACACTGTAACACACACCACATAAAATTACAATGTGATGAAGAATGTAAAGGTAGTATTGGTGAACCAAGGCAATTCTACTGCAATCCTTGTAGTTTCTGTCTTATCACTAATATTTTTGTACTCCTGCTTGTAACTTCTGTGGGTTTTCTTCACTAACATGGCTTGATGTCTCTTCACATTTATATGAGTATGAATATATAGAATAGAGCCTTGATACTATCCAAGGTGTCTGCAGCAGTGCAAAGACTAATAATAGCATTTCAGAAATAATGAACTGCAGCAGCCAGGTTTTATACTGAGAAAGGTGGGAAATTTACATTTGCTGGGATTTTCTTTTTCCTAATTCACAAGTTCAATTGTTTTGAAATAACTTTGCCCACAAAACATATTTTTCTTACAGAATCTGACCAACAGAAAGCACTTCAGTGTCTGAGATACTGCCGAAAACCATGGCTGTTCTTCCCAGGCAGGAGCATTTCTCAGAGCTTGTAGCAATAGCACTTGCAGCACGTGTGTTCCTGGCTTCTCCATCTCATAAAGCCATTTTAAGGAAAGGGAGATAGGGTTGAGGAGTACCAGATACACACATTGATCCTCAGTGTCTAAGATTATGTCTAGATACCCGTGTGCTTCTGTGACCCTTGCTGTAGTTGCATAGATTCCAGTGATGTATGCATCTAAACAAAATGGGTATTTCCACTGATAAACTCAGACAGAGGAACAAAACAACCTTGTAGATGTGGTGTTTAACAGGTACTCTACAGACTGTAGTCAGAGCAGACTTCCAGTGAGGTTAGATCTGAGCAGTGAGCTTGTATTTGGGAAGGGGATTCCTCCTAAGATTTTGGAAGCTTTATCAGAAAAGCAAAGGGGCCAGCCCATGACCTAGGAGTTGCAGAAGAGGAAAAGAAGCTGTTGCACTGTCTGCAGTTACCTGATAAGTGATGCCAATTCTTGCTCTTCACGTGGAAATACCATCAAGGACAGGGCTTCTGCACTAGGAACTGTTTCCTATAAATCTCAGTTTTATTTGTAGCCCTTTATGGCTGTGGAAATGTTTCCCTTTCTCAGTTCAATACTTCCAGTGCTCAGTGCCATAAGTTACGTGCTTGCATTTCATTAATGCTGCTGGCAGCTCATCTCATTGGAAGGGCTGCGATCCATCAGCAGATTCTGCATCTCAGAGTCTGGTCACGATGCTTTCGTGCTCCTTGCCTGCTGTATTCTCATCTGGCACAGGATCCTGTGCCTGCAGCTCCCTGCTGGCATTGGGCTGCCCCGTAATAAGGAATGATTTGTCTCTGGGTCACTTGGAATCACAGGCTGCCTTCCCGCCTGGCACTGGCTTTGCAGGAGCACGCTCTCTGCAAGGAGCCAGCTCTGTGCTGTCCCTGTGGCTTTTGCAGAGATGGGGAGACAGTGGGGGGATGTGAGGACCAGCCAGGCTCTGGGCAAGGAGGCTGGAGCCAAAGTGGGGCATCTCGGCACTGGGCCCCGAGCTCGGGGTGCCCCGTCACGTACACGGCGTGTGGCTCGGGCTTTGTGGGCTCTGGAGGAGCAGCCAGCTGCAGGAGAGGCTGTACTGTGTGAATACAGAAAAGAGAAGGCAAAGGAGTGTGGGTGTTTCATGCACTGGGTAGCTGTAATTACAGATTTGGACTCCTGGCAGGATTGAAGGCACTGGAGGAGCCAGGGCCAGATGGGCAGAGCCTCCTGGTGCCTACCAGGAGCTGTTTCAATGCATTTTCCTAGTATCAATCACCAATTTGTGCAACTTGGTTGTTTGGTTGGTTTTTTTTTTGGTTTTTTGGGGGTTTTTTTGTATGTGCGTTTTTTTAAATTCTAAATAACAGCAAACAACCAGCAAACTCACATGCCTCACACAGCATCTCTTCATTGCTGTTAAAACTGTGGCACATGAACAGAAATTGGAATGACTCTCTAATTTGTCTGCAATGACCACTGTGTATTTCTTGGGGGAAGACAAGGTGTCTTCCTTTATAAACTTCTCAGATGTCTCCTTAGATGTACTACTTTTCTGGCCCATGTCAGAGTCTTGCAAATAATAATGTAATTACTGTTGTAATGAAGTTCAGCTAACAGGCAATGGAAAAACGCTGTTCTTCACAGCCAGTAAGCAAAATTCAAAGGGCAGGTAATGTGATTGCTTAAGATTGTGCAGAATATTCATGCAGGAAAGGAGTTATGAACTCACTTTGATGATAGTACCGGCATTTTCCAAATCAGGTGCAAGAATAAGGCTTAATTCCATCAATTTTCAAGGAAAAGTTTGTCACCAATTTCAGAATGCACTAAGAATGGCCTTCATCCAATCAGTTTTGCTTATTGCAGCTAAGCTTTGGGCATGTGCTGTGGAAGGTACTCCAAGGTCACACAGACCACCACTGTGTGAATGACCTGCTGGGAACATGCTCTGCCCTCTGAGGAAGGGGAATTTTCTTGTTCCACCTGCATTCTGGTTTCTGCCACACTACTCTGTGTCCTTAAGTGTGGCTGAACTCATGAATTCGATGCAACAAATCCTGTACTAATGTACAAGTATTCGCTCTTACACAGAAATACAGCTTTAATCACATTTTTTAACTAGAGCAGAAAAAGTAATTTTTTTCAGTATGTTATTTGTAGGGTTTATGGAAGACAGTTTTGCTTTTTTTTGTCATTACTGAAGACCATTTGTTTTTTTACACATCAGTGACTATAAGAGGATTGACTGATGTTTTGGCAAAATTCTCAATGAGCCACAAGCAAATTAGTTATTTCTCCTTTTTGACTATTATGTACTGTTGCTCACTGCCATTGAACAGTTTCTGTAGATCAGTGGGTGACAGAAGAATCAAGCAGTTTTGTGAACACTGCATAGGGGATGGAGAATCTTCCTTGAGGGAGGCTGTTTCTTTATTTACCTGTCATGTTGACAAACTTCCTAATCTTGCCTGGAGTGCAATCCTTGTAGCAGATGATCAGCAGCTTCGGTAGATGAGGGCTGGACTCTGTGCCTTTTCCTTCTTTGGTTTGCTTCCTGCTCTCCAATGATGGTGTGAAAATATCACCTCTCTCTCTCTCTCTTCCCTATCTCCCCTCTCCTTTTAAATAAATCAATAATCCTCAAGGGGTAGAGAAAATGTTGAAATTTGGGCTTTGGCATACACTAGAAGTTAAAAAACAAGGGAGGAGGAACATGAGCATGGTACATATCAATCTCACAACCTGGAGGCTGAAGCCAAGATTATTTATTAATGCTGATGGTAGCAGTATTGCAGCACATAAAGTAAATGATGATTTAGGCAAACTGAAAAAACTAAGTGCCTCAATAAAAGTGTGTAAATCCTCATTCAGCTTTGGCCTTACTGCCTGTGCTTCTGCTCCTGATGGGGTGGCCAAGATAAACAGAGCTGTGCTGTTATGAGAATGACCCGTTTGTGGCTGGAAGAATTGGCAACAGTATTATGAATCAGTTTGCATGGAGGAATTACTGTGAACATCTAATTAATAGATTTCAGGCCAATTTAGTGTTCAGACATATTATATGAACAAATTATTGCCATTGTTTTCCTTTGCTGCCTGCCACTTGTAATTGTTTTTTGCATGTTTTCATACATGGTTGAAATCCTGAGAAGAACTCAGGAATAATTCATTATACCTGTTCCATAGGTTGATTAATCATTATGATTCAGAGAGACTGGCTGTATGGTCATTAGCATAAATAACAGGTTATTTCTCTTTTCTTGATCAGATGATTGTTCTGCAACACCTTATGGTCCATGGTTAGATAAACCTTGGCCATTAGCTGAACTGCTTTGTTCAAACTCTTGAATAGAGTATGTTTTGATGCAAACAGACTGAAGAATCAAAAGAGAAATTTCTAAATTCTGTAAAAGATTTTACTTCATACTATCTTGAGCAATAAGTATCAAACTCACTATTTTCTGAGGGTTCATAGAGGTGCCTTCTTTCCTGATGGAGATCTGTAGGCTGAAATGTCACTAATTGATGCAGTGAAGCTGCTCACATTAAAACATCAAGACTCCATCTAACCTTCTGTGGCATTCCTCCTACAGTCTTATTTGAGACTGGCACAATATTCTAAAAATGTTGTCCAAAATGCTGTAGAGAGGGAAATAATAATTTCCATAAGCCTGCAGTCTACACTTGGTAATACAGCTGTGTGCAGCCATCCCTCCCTGCCACACGGGCTTACACCTGATTTGTGTTTCCCACTTGGGTTCTGATGAAACTCAGGGTTTTTTTTGTCAAAGCCGCTTCCTTGCCAGTCTGTCCCCACTCCAGATATTTCTATAGGGTTATTCTGTACAGGGTGCAGCTCTTCAGGACAGAATATTCAGGACAGAATATTTGCAGCACGTTCTGAGCTTCAGGAGGCTCCTGACAGACCATTCCTCCAGGGTATTGACCATCTACTTGGTCCCACCACAACCTTGCTGAGAGCATACTCTGTCCCACTGTTTTAGTGATTCATGAAGACGTCCATCAGTATTGGCCCCACTGTCAGTCCCTCAGACACTGCTAGAAACTGGCCACTAGCTGGACTTTACCACTGGCCACCATCCTTTGAGTCAAGGATACAGTCAATTTTCCACCCACAGGGGCCATTTTTCAAGTTCCTGTCTCACCAGTTCAGACGTGACTTCAAGAAAAGTCCATGTCTCAAACAGGATTCTCAGTCCTCTGCCCTTCTCCTACACCAAAACCTCCTCCAAACAGTAAGGAAACATTCATGAGAAAGATAACTCTAGAGAAATAGTCCTTTTTGTGGTCAGGTTACATTCTTGATGATGATAGGTGCTGTCTGGTTGACAGTCAGGTCTAGGGTCTTCATCACCTCTGCAGCTCAGGTGTATGGACACTCACCTTCCCAGTTTGCTGTCCCTCTTCTTGGGTGAATTCTGATTTACATGTTCTCTAGCAAATAGAGATTATTTTGGCAGTCATTTAATCAGCAGACCTGATTTGTCACTAATTCCTCTTTGAGTTTATGGGTCCCTCCTATTAAATACAGGGACAGGGCTCCTGTTGCCATTGCTCCTTCCTTTCAGCAGCTGTTTCCAGGGCTGGGGCTCAGCACTAATCTTCTTTGCCAAAATGAATGGACAGGACAGTGTCAAAAAGGAGGTGTGATTGCCTAACACCAGGGGGGAAGATCTTTGAGACCAACACCTTCCTCAGCACATTTAACATTACGTGCTAGGGTGATGATCATATGACTATTTTGTGCAGCATATATGAATTACTAGTACTGAACAAGACATTTTGGCCAAAGAGAATTTAAGAAAAATAGTAATGCAAATGTCTGCTTTCAGTTATCCCTTTACATTTTATTTCTTCTAGTCACCTTGACTCCTCTTCTCCACTTTCTTTCCATTTTTCTCTCCAGTAGTTCTGCCATCAGGTTGTACTCTTTGTGTTAGGAACTGGGAGTGTGTTTTTAAATACAGATTATTCTGTTAATGTCTGGGTAAAAGGGTTGCAGTATGGTATGTGAACCATGGAGATAGTCCAAGGGCAGGAATTTACATTTCTTGTTAATAGTCTCCTCAAAACCTAATTTAGGATATCATGAAAACTGATGGAGTCATGTTGGACTGCAGATAAGGGCCTCCTGCAGCCACTCCAGTGAGTTCTAGCAAAGTGAAAATGCTGTTGCAGTTAATGATATCAAATAGCTTTTGCTCACTGTGGTAGCTGTGAGCTCTGTGGCAGAGCTCAAGTTTATAATAGAGCAAAAAACTCTAAGGAATGTTAACAGTCAGAAATAGATACCTCTGGACACTTGGACATGCCTGCATTTACCCTAATTGTGTTTCATGCCTCAAGCAAGTAACTCCCTGGGTGTGTCCCTTAGGGATTTAACTGAAAAGTTCAAGGAGAGACATCTGATACTTCTTTTTGTTTCTTTTTTTTTTTTCTTACAAAATGACGTATGTAAAATTGAACCATCAAATGTTGAAATAGTGAAATTTCTTTGAAATGTACATTTAGATTGTCAACTTAACAGCAAATAATTTACAGGGAAATTAAAGCTGAATTGGCATGAAGAGCTTTTAGTTTCACATTCCATTTGGAAAGTGTTTTACTTAAGGAAAAGGAAAGAGTAAGGGGGAAAAAGTGTATTTTTTTAAAGGCAACATATTTGAATGCAGAGGAATGTAGACAAATGTAGACCAGGCTGTAAATTAGACTGATGTGGCTGCTTTTCCCTCAGATGGAGCTGGAGCGCTTGTCCAGGTTGCTGAGGTGGAGTTTCCCCATAGAAGTACACAAGTGGTACCTCAAGCACATGATTTAGGGTGAAAGAAGCTGTGTTTGGGAGAACTGTCATAAATAATTTTCATTAGTACCTACACATTTGGCTCATCTCTATATGTATTGCAGGGCACAAATACGTAAAACATTTTAAAATGTATATTTTAGAAGTTGAAGATCTGGGTTTAGATATGCTCAATTTCAATGCAAACAAAACAAAACTCATGAAGAATCCCATGCTCACTTTGTCCTTAAATCTAAGCACTGTCCTCCTTGAGTCAAATAAGTACAGTTTCCTTGGTGATCTTCATGTGTCAAGCACTGAAGATTTAACTTTTTGTTAATCCTTTTCTATTTTAGAGAAAGTATTCTTAGCAAGAATCAACAGAACTTGCCAAAGGCATGTTATTAAATAATGGGTGGTCCAAGTGTAGACTTCTGGGTTAGGGTATCTAAAATTTTTGCTTAAGCAGGCACTTTTTGTACTTATTAAATTTGCTTACAGATATTATAAGTTACTATAAATTACATGTTCCCATTTTATTATGAAAAAAAGGAAAACTTCCATATACTGGTCTGTGAGGTTGTATCTGATTTTCCAAGTTAGGGATCTGCAGATATTTGCATATACATAAAAAGTGAAAATGGGGGAGCAATCAATTCATATATATGTATGTAACTTCTAAAACTCATGTCTTAAGTGGCTAGGAAGTTTTACTCATTATGGAATTGCTACTTAAGGATTCTCAATTCTGTTTATATGCAAGTAAACATAGTCCTCAGCTTGAGTCCTTGGCTATTCCTGTGTGAATCTATTCTCTTTGTACCCCAGGACCACCACAGTAATCCTGGTAAAAACCCTTAGTGCTGTGTATATGCCCCAGTGAAACTGGAGGGATGCTCTAGGCAAATTCTTCATCTAAGATAAAGAGGAACAAGCTGAGTTTGAGTCCAGGCAGAGGCCAAGGTTCTGGCTGTTGGGTGAAAATGTGTTTTGTTTTGCAAAGGAAGCAACCTGACATGGTGGTGTCTGAAATCCTTCAGTCCAAATCCAATAATGTTAATCTTATAAGGTACTTCTTTAGTGCAGATACTCCTTTACTTTCACTGTATTGTTTCTTCTTCTCCCTTGCAAAAACAATTTGCCAGAAATGGAGTTAATCAGGCTGTTGGTAGTGACATGTGTACAAAGAGAACACAATGAGCAAGAAAGGTACATGAAAATGGAAAGTGGGAAAGAAATAAGCTTTTTCCCAGATGTGACAAGAGGGCAGTGATACAAAATTCATGCTGTGTGTTCATCCACATATGTTCACACCTTCATGGGGTGACTCAAGGTGTGGACTCTGAAGATAAGTTGCAATCAGGATTTGTTTTTTTAAATACTTTCCCTTAAGAGCAAGGAATGTGGAGTGACATTTAGAGTTGGAGAAGGACAGGTGGAAAGTCCAAGGGCCAGAGGTAGTAGAGGTGATGGCAAAGGCTGGGATAGGTTGTCTCTTGTCTCCAGGGAAGCTGGAGCTCCCTTCTGGAGGGGCAGCTGCAGGGGCAGGACGTGGGCAGAGCTGGGGTCAGTCTTGCTGTGGGGACACCCTTCATGGCAGAGACTGGAGAGCAGAACAGGCCAGGTGAGCCTTGCACTTTCCTTGTGTTCTGCTCACAGAATTTCTCTTCATCATCCTCACAACTGGGGAGCCCACCTGAAACAGTGACTGAAATTTGGGACCTTCTCATATCGATGCTTGTCACATCAAAGCAGAGTGTTGGGAGCTGATCTGATTTTGTCATCACACCAGTACTGGGATGGTTGCCAAACTGGACTAGAAATAGTCACATTCATGTTCTGATATGCTAAAACCAGATATATTTCCAATGGGCTTGAGGAATCTGTGGGATATTCTTCTCAATCCAAAGAAATTTGATTCCATGAATTTAGTCTGAAGGTGGGTGACCCTGATGTATCGTGGCCCTGTTGTACTGTGGAGGGGGAATATGCAGAGATTAGATCTTCTGATTTTTCCCTCTTTCTCTGCCGTGCTGGACATGTGGATGCTGTGTCCCAAAGTAACATCATTTAAATTTTGTGACACTCATGCTAGGACATGGGATGTAATTAAGTCACCGTCCTGGCATAAACTATGTCAGTCATTAATGGAAAGATAGTTAAGTGTAACAGAATTTCTTTTGTTAACTATTCTGCTTATTTAGGTGGTATTGCAAAGATTATAAAAACTGCTGGAAATTTTCTCCTATCTTGCTCTCTTAGTTATCTACCCTCAGATCACCTGTAGCACAGAACTTATTTCATGCTTTTTTTTTCTTTTTCTGTCAGCCAAACATAATCCAGCTTTTAGCAGTCTTGGAGTCAGAGTAGCTCCTCTTTCCTATTTCCTCTCTCTTTACCAAGTCATCACATGGCAGCAACTCCAGCACCAAGTGTCAGATTTGGAGGAGACAGTTTATTTTAATGTTTCTTTGAAGCTCACCACTGCAGGGGTGGCGAAGGCAGCCCTGAGGTCAGAGCCAGCTCTCTGCACACATGGCTGGATGTTTGTGTAGCTCTTGGCTGTAGAAGGGAGGCCTGTGGCTCCCACCTTGCTAGCAGATCCCTTTGGAAGTGTGAGGATACTTTCCTAGCAGCCACACTAGGAGCTCCTGGCAGAAGGGTGATCTGTGTGTGGCACGGGGAGGTGTGGTGCTTTGCACGCCCTGCTGTAGGTAAAGCTCTTCTGTAATCACCTCTTAATTATATTGCTTGTAGCTCCTGGCATGGTTTTGTGGAGCCTTTAGCCAGAATTTGATGCTCACTTTCCTATACCCATCTGATAAATGGAAACATAGATTTTTTTGTTAGAGAGATTGGCTGATTTCCTTCAATCATCTCCTGCTGCAATTACCCGTTTCTTAATGATAAGAAATGCTTGACTGGTTGGCAATCTGATACAAGGCTGTAATTATGAACTAGCAAGATTGTGCTTCCTTAATATTCATGATCTTCAAAAAAATAATCTTCTTCCCATCGTTTTCTCAATTAGAAAAAAAAAAAAGTGAAATATTGGCAGGATTGAGCAAAAGTTGTTCCAAAAAGCATTGCCCTGGGGAATCTGAAGGAGCTCTGTACTGAGAGCTACTTTCCTTCTTCTGTCTCCAGTGGTGGCATTCAGAAGCACATAATTTAGGACATGAATATTTTCCTTAGATGTATATTTAATAAAAAGGTGGTGGCTCTAGCTGAATTCTTAACTTTCTGCCATTATTTCCAAGATCAGAATACAACACCTTGTATAATATGAGACATTACAAGTTCCCACATATCATGCTGGTGTGTCCAGATAAAATGTGCAGATGGACATGCACGCAAATAGAGCAGTAGATTAATTGCTCTGGGTTTTCTTTATGGTCTCATCCACAATTCCTGAGAGCTGCTGTGCATTTACCACAGCTCTTGCCAAAAGTGCCTCCAGCTGCGGTGGTGGAGCACCAGCTCCTGCTGACCAAAGGGAAGTGGTGTCTTTGCTGCCTTTCCCAGGCAGAGCCCCCTCCCTGCCCTCCTGACTGCAGGGCTCAGTGGCTTTGTGCAACAGAGCTGCCTGAAGAGGATTGCAGGTCACTTCACCAGCATTATCCCCTGCACTTTTCACACCTCCAGCAGCATGGGTAATCCATGCCACCATAAATCTGCCTCTCCAAGTCATATCTTTAAGGAACGCTCAAGCTGAGGCCAAGAGAATGAATCCACCTCTGTGGCCAGGGAGTGGATGGCCAGAAAAGCCTCCTTGTCATAATGGACAACATTTAGTTCCTTTCATCACTGGAAAACCAACTATGTTCTGTTTTTCTCAAGGCATACATCCTCAAATTTATAATGCAGTTCAAGGATGCAGGCTGGAAGCCTGTCCTTGCAATACATGGTCATTCTGTGGAGCTTGCAAAAAACACAAACTTGGATTGTGTGGCTGACTTATTTTTTTGTGGACACACTGATCACAAACCCCATTTTCTGTTCCCCTGCACCATTGCAGGGGAGAACGTGGAGAATTCAGGAGTGAAATTAGGCCTGGGAAGAAGGGAGGGATGTAGGGAAGGTGTTTTAAAGTTTGGTTTGATCTCTTATTACCCTGCTCTCACTTGGTTGGTTATAAATTGAACTAATTTATCCAACGTGAGCCTGTTTTGCCTGTGGTATTAACTGGGNTGTGTAGAAACACTGAAGTGCAAAATTTATCTACTTGTTTACTAGTTAGTTAATTTAATGTTTCCCTGGAATAAATTGATCTTTCCAGCTTTAGAAACAGATAGGAGAAGTGGTCCTCACCTTTCTGTGTTGGTATTGCTGATGGTCAATCTGAATTTTGCCATGAAAGCATTTGATTTCTTATCTGAGCAGTATCTGTAGTGACACATCTCAATTCAGAACATTGAATTTCCCCAGGCTGGAGACAGGCAATGAGTTATTACTCTGAAAAATGCCTCAAAGTAAAATAAACCTCTCTGGAAGCTCTCTGCCTCTTTCTAGCAAGGAGCAGCTGGAGGAGCTGCCAATGGACCAGGAAGGTGCTTTGCACCCTCAGTGCACTCAGGGAGCTGGGATGGGGTGGATGGGAGCTCGTTGCTCAGCTTTCCTTTTCGGCACCGTTGCATTCCTGGGAGAACAGATGGCGTAAAGTGTTTCTTCAGTGGTGCTGTGATGCAGGAATATGAAAAAATACCTCTTCTAAACCATGGTGCAAGAGAGCAGGGAACTTCAGGCTGTTAACCTTCATCCAATCTTACTTAACTTAGAGATGTGGATTTATTTATAAACATGTTAAATATAACTAAAATCATGTGTAGTGTTGTGAAAACCTGAACCAAGTATAGTAATATCAAAAAAAAAAGGTAATATATTTGTGCATGTTAAAAAAAAAAAAGAAAAAGGATCACTACACAATTAAGAACAAATACTGTGCCACGAAAATATTTGTTTTAACCAGATGGTCTTAAGTAATGCAGTCAGAGCTGTGGTCACAGTACATTAGTTTTGTTTCCATAGTAACACTAGTTTGGCAGACTGAGTTATTTAGATCTGCACTGCAGTGTTCATAGCAGTCTAATCCTCATATACATGCTTTTATTGAAATTGAAAACGATCCTGAGGTGATCATGCACACTTAAATGGGTGCAGACTTTACAAGAAGCCAAATTTCCCCAAAGCAAGAATGTCCACATGTACAAATGGTGTTTATTGTAATGCTGGTGTTAATTTTGTACTAAATATAGTATAAATAGAAACATACAACTATAAATTTAAATGTAAGCACTGGGCTGCCTTTTGGGCTGGTGAGTGTGCTGGATGTAGCTCTTGAGTGGTAAGGGACAAAGCTTAGCTCCAACTTTTCTGTTCCTGTGAAACTTTAAAACAAGTTAAAAGGAAAATAACTATGATCAGTCAGTTGTAACTTATGTCATGCATACTGATATGTGTTGAGGAGCTGAATTGTGCAATGACTCACAAGATTTTTCTGTGAAAGAAATCTAATTTAGATATAGTAAATTAAATTATTTGGCATGATAATTTGTATGCTTACAGAATATGCCTCAAATAATTAAGAACAATGGGGATTTGTGAAATTTGGACTCAAACAGTTTTGCCAGATGGCAACAGCCAGAATTGTAATATATTGTCTATTGGAGAAACAGAAACAGGTACCACAGGACTTTGGGACACAGAGTCGACATCCAGGTCCACCTGCTGTTGGAAATACCAACTTATAGCACAACAGGACTAATTAACTGTGTCTTTTCTAAGCTGGTCAAAGTTAGCATGTTTTCAGACATTTAGGAAAGTGTTATTTCCTTGAAACATAGAGAGCAAGATGATAGATTTTTTTTACACTGCCACCAAAAGTGACCTTGGCTGTCCAAGGTGCTTCAAACCAGCAATTTTCCTTTTGCCCCTTGGCACTCCAGCAGCACCCTAATTACAGAAGGCCTTGAGGCATTCAGAAGTAAGAAAGGATTCAGAATTGGCTTAACAAGTTTTGACAAAAGCCAATAATCTAGTTAAAAACAAATGTGCCCTCCTTTTCAACCACAAGTGAAGAAATCTAGCATAACTTTATCTGAGTTTTTATTGATCATTAAAAATTAGAGAAATGTTAAGAAAATGTTAGTGTGTATGAAGTAGACAAACAGCAAAATTATTATTTTTAGCATTAGTGTGTTGAGCACTTATACAAAAAGAGAGCATATTTTACTGTATAAAATTTTGTGCCTGTGGTACTTTCTCCAGGGTAACTGGCTTGCTTTTTGTTCAAATTATTAGTGTCCAGTTATTTTAAAAGTTGTTTTAGGAAAAAAGAAGGGTTGTAGGGGGAGCACTGTAGTTCTTGGTGTGCAATTTCCCCTACCAGAGCAGGAATGCTGGGCACATCCTTATTTAAAGTTGAGAACCCTGGACCAGGTGTCACGGGCCCAGTGAAGGGAGAGTCAGTATGAACTGAGTTTTCCACTAATCTTTGGAAATGCCTCTAACACTGAGAATCTGGGCAGGCAAAGGACTTGCATGAGGAAGAGTCAGGAATGTTTATTTCTGTCGTGTCAAATCTGTTGTAAACAGAAAAGTGTTTTTTCCATCCATTTTCACTGTTTTCCATAAAATTAGTGTCATCTTGTAAACTTCAGCCTAGTGGCTGACCCTTCATTTTGCATTTTAAAAGCTGCTCCTTGGACTTTGTGCTGCAAAATTATGTAGCTCTGGTTATATCTGTGAACAACATCCTGTAATATAAAAAGTACTTTTAAAGGAAAATGAAGTAAAGATGTAATAAAGGAAAGCATACATAGCAGTTTTAATTCCCCACACTGTGCCTGCGTGCTGCAGCACAGACTGAAAATATCATGACACTTTGGATTCACCTTGAATACGTAAGGAGTGATGAGTTTAAATCATGAACATCAGTTTGGAAATGACGCAAATAGAAATATTTTTATTTCCATTAGAAGAAACACCTGAGAATTCAGTGACTGAAGAAGGTTAGGGGAAATTATTTTGAACTGCTTGTTATGGGCTTTTTGCTTTGCCTTTGATGTAACATTCAGTAGAGTTTACAGAAATAGCTTGGCTCACAAATAATTTATGTCCCATTGATCTTCTAGATCATCCTGAACCAAGAAAAGAATGTTTGTGGTCAGTTTTTTTGCTCCCCATATGGTTTCGTTGTTGCGTGTTTTATTTTTTTTCCATTTCCCCCCCTCTTTTTGTTTGTTTGGGTTTTTTGTTTGTTTCTTTGGGGGTTTTTTTGTGGTTTTATTTGTTTGTTTGTTTTTGCTTTGGTTTGGTTTTTTGCTAAAACTTTGCTTAGCAGTGGAAGAGAAGAAATTTGGTTTTCATATCTGAGTGGAAGTGTGAGCTAAGGAATGTCTTTGCAGGGCACTAACTATCAGTAATAGATTTTAGAGGAGACATGATTTAGGGAGTGTGTTGGGGCTCTGCTGGCTGTACCCCCTTCCTGCCAGGCAGCTGGAGGTTCTGTGACACAGCAGTGGTGGGGCTGCCCTGCACTCAGGTAGAGTTGCCTGACATTTGGCCAGCTCAGGGCAGCAGACTCAGCCAGCCCACCTTCATCTTCAAAAGATCTTGGTAAAAGTGCACCAAGTGTTTTGCAATTCTGAGTTCTTAAGCAGCTTTCATATTTATTCTGGGCAAAAAAACAATCAAAGAAATTTCCACATTCTGAAGGAGTGCTTTAGTAACTTAGGTAGTGCTGGGAGAAGGTGTGATTATATTTTACTGGTGTAGGGTGTGAAAGTATTACAACAAAATAAAATTTGAATAAACAATTCTAAGTAGAATTTTTTTGCTTCGATAGGATCCTTAATTTTAAAAAGTCAGTAAAATTTATGAAATGAAAATATTTAGTAACAAAGCCAAAAACAGTTTCTTATAAAGTGAGTACACAGCTGACTATGCTATTTTCTCCTAAATTGCTAAATCCTATGATAAACTTTCATTTATATGCTTCAAGTTGGAAAACTTTCATTTATATGCTTCAAGTTAGAAAAAAAAAAACCCAAAACAAAACAACCAACAAACAGAAAACTTTTATGTTATTTAGAAAGCTTAAAATGACTTGAAAATAGGTATGCACAACCTGATAGCCCACAGCCATTACACAACCAGCTCCCCGGTGTGCTCTGATCCAATTTCACCCCCATTCCAATTGCAATGAACTGTTGATATCACCTTTAAATCCTGGTGTTTAGTTTCAGTGTGTTTTGATGAAATATATTTTAATCAGGGAAGTGAAGACCCTGTGATTTTTGATTTGTTGCCTGCTCAGGAAGGAAAGGACTGGATCCTGCAGGAGGTTAAGCTGGAAGCCTGCAGGTTTTGTGATTGATGGCATTTCATTCCTGATCCAGTGCTAGAGCAGCAATCATGAGCTCTGATTTAGACTGTACTTATCTCCCCCACCAACAGACATCTGTGTCTTTTGAACTTGCAGGAATAAATTTACATAGGAAAGAACAGGAACTCCGGGAGTTTAGGCCGTGCCAAGGTGAAAAGCAGAACTTTAAACCGAGCTGTTCCTTAGGCAAGATGGCTTCACCACAGCTAAGCCAGCCAAGGAAAAAGAACCACCACGTGATGTTTGGCACATGTTTTAGCTTCTAACACCTTTAAATATACTGACTTATCCTGTCTAACCACGTGAGGTGTCACAGTGCCACACACACATGCCATCCATAGCAGCAGGCAGTGCAGAACATTTTCTGTGGGGCCTTGATATCTGCTATCATTTTGCCTGGCAGATACACTCAGACTCAGTTGACAGCAATTAGCTTGAAATAGGGAGAACTGGTAAATGCATCAAAATACTTCATAACGTTTTGTCATTTTAAAGCATCTTCCTGCTACATTTTTAGGAAGAGAGGAGAAAGTTATGACAGTCATTTAAACCTTCCTTGGTGCTCAGAAATACCAATGACCCAAGTAATGTGATGGTTTAATTAAACAATGAGATGGGAGATGGAAACAATACCTTGAAGCACTTGAGCACAACTAATTTTAAGCATGTGAATATTGTGCTTGTTCTTGGCTGTTGTCAGCTGAATTGGAATGGCAGGCTGTCAGACTGATAACTGCAGCTACCAGGGTCAGCTGAGGGCTTAAGCGTGAGCTTCAGCATCTTCCTCTGCTGGTGCCAGTGGTGGAGCAGGAATACTGTCCTGGAGCATTATGGCCTCTGTCAGGGTGGCTGTCTTGCAGTTCTATGCTTTTCTAAAGCACTGCAGATTTAACTCTTTCCCCCTGGTCTGCTGCTTCTTGAGCTCTTACTGTTTTTCCAGTATTGTTATTTTAAACTGCAGCCAGTTTCCTGTTCGTGGAATGTAAGCACACCCCATTTTTGAGATACATTAGAAAACTTTGAAAATCGGTCTTGTTTTTAATTCCAAGTATCTTTTTTCAGCTGCATTCTGTATAGAGCTTTGTCTTGCTTTTAGCTTCTTAGCAGTAGTGGTAAGTTGCATCCAGAAGGAAAAGATGCACTATTGAGTAAGTAGGTCAGGGGAGCAATCAAAGGATGGTGTTTTTGTACAGAAATGAGGAGAAGAGTTAAGATGGGAGTGGAAAGCTGCCCTGAAAGAAGGCAGGTGTCTCCTGGGGTGGAGGGACATGTGCTGCCTGCAGAGGTTCCTCACCACAGTGATCTGCTCATTTAATTTACTGGACACGTCCAGCTGACAAACTGACTCACGTAGGTTTTCCTGAAGAGTGGAGTTTTTTCCTAGATTTAAATGTACAAAACCTGTTAATGTGCAATAGTGGAACAAAATTATCTATGAGAATGAGCCTCTTCCCACCCAAGGGAGCCTCAGTCACTTCTGTAAATTAGTTGTGAGAGTGGAGATAACTCACTTGAATGCACAAGGTGAAACTGCTGGAGGTTTCTGGGAGATGGGAGTGTCTTAAAGGTAATTGCTGTAATGTGACTTTGGCTGATTTTTATTTTCTTTCAGAACTCAGGTTACAACTTTAAGCTTTGTTTTCAAAGTCATTGGCCAAGTGTTGTGCTCTTGATATGTGTTACATTTGTAGTTATGCAATTTTTACTTGAATTATTAAAAATGTTTCTGATCAATGGGTACACAGTGACTGTAAAAAAATTGTGCAAACTCAAGTTACGATGATGGTAGACAAATTTTCCCCTTAATTGTTCCTAAAATTTTCTACCTTGTTGCCCTACTTAGAAAAAGATTCACTCTTTTTCTTAAAATAAAAATAAAAATAAAAACCTCTAAGATTAATGATGTTATTTCAGTGATGCAAGAAAGGGAAAATAAAATGGTACTTAGACAAAATCTGTATACTTTAAAAAGCATAGAAAACATTGGAAATTCTTTAGGCAAGTTTCTCTGTCAAGAAAGTTTCTGAACTTTATTTCTATGCTCTGTACCAGTTAGGACCATCAGCTGCGTTTGTGGGAGGGGAGAAGTCTGAACTACTGACAGTGTCTGCAGGATAGAGCTTTGCAGTTGGCTTAGTTCATACATTTTTTAAGCAGAGGCTGCAGATGGAAGAATACAATATTGCAGGCCAGATGTGGCTGAATCTGTGTGTGTGCCTAAATGTCAGTGGATCACTTCCATGGTCATGGATTTCAGTATATTGATAATTAGGCAAGAGTTGCTTAGACCATTCCTGTTATGGGAGAGGTTTCTCGAACCAAGCCAATGAGTTAAAAATGCACCACAACTGAAGAAATGCAGAAGATTTTATGTTTCACTTGGAAGCTCCTTGACTGGAAGTCCATGGTGTGCAGAATTTATGCCAAGCCTTTCTGCACTGGGCTGGGCTGGCTGCAGGACCTGGAGAGATGAGCTGTGGGGGTTTGAAAACCATATTTTAGGGATCTCTTTACCTGATGTTATGAAAAATACTAATCCATAAACAGCCTGTGGAAAAGTGGTCCTTTTTCATTGTTAACCCATTTTTTCCATTTAGCATTTAAATTTTAAATACATTTAACTTTTCAACAGTTCATGACAGAGATTTTAAATAATTACTACATTGAGCTAAAGATGAATTTTTAACCTCTTTTCTTCAGAAGCAAAGAACATGCAAATTTACAGTTACTTTCTGGCCCAGTGCCGAAACATCTCTTTTGTTACCATGAAGGAAAATAGAAAGGTTTGATTAAAACCTTGCTCAATAATTAAATGTCTGTAGTTTTTTTTTTTTCCTGTAGACATTGTTCCATTTTGGTAGTATTTGTTGTAAGGCAATGTAAAATTTTAATAAATCTCTCAAATGAACCCCCAGACAGTTTTCATTATTTTTATACTTCGTTAGCAATTATAGAAATACGCTGCAAAAATAATAAATGGCTGTTAATTGCCAGTGTTTAATTGTGTAGTTTATTAATTTAGCATGAAGGGCAAATAACGGTGTATATTCTGCTTTCTGTTGGAGAAGTCTTGCATATATTTTTAAGTTCTGTCAGTGATTTCATTTGGAGTAATGAATGATGTATCTTCTACTTAGATCTTAAACTGAGCACTTGCTGAACAAATTTATTAATACACAGCCCTGCTTAGCACTACCTACTCAACATCCCCTCTGAAAACCTGGGTCTGAGCACCCTGCAGTAAACTCTCTTGAGTTTAACAACATTTTGAGCTATGTGATTTGTAATGTTTATAGAATAACTTGTATTTAATGGAGCCTTCAGGAAGCATTGGGGATTAAGGGTACTTTCATGCAGAGGGAATTGGTAAAAAAAAATGTGAAAACCATGAGGGAAAGGGCTGTAGAGCACTGCGTGATTGCTCGGCGTGGAAGTTGACTCTCCTGAGCTAAAATTAACTGGATCTTTTTTAAGGTTTGTTTTACACATGGTTATTACCCTGTTGAATATCTGTAGGATGGTTTTTGCTGGTAAGAAAGCCACAACCAATGCAGTCATGTGTGGTCTGGACATTCTATGAGTTACTTGGGTGCAAACTTACTGAGTTTTTTCTTCCCATGGGAAAGCTCACTTCTCAGCACAGAATTGGATAAACATATCTCTGAGCTGTGTTTTTCAAGGACAGGGGGTGTTTTTCTGCCCTGTCTCCCACATGGGAGATGTGGGTTCCTTCTCTCTCCCAACCAATGATGTGGACAATTGTTATCACAGAATTGTAAGCATTTCTAGCATTCTTGTACTGAGCATAAAGAAGAAAGCATCTAAGCTCGGTACCTGGGCACATATAGCCCAATCCTTCTGAACAATAGAGTCATTTTAATAAATCAAATTAAGCCTTCTGATATTAAAGTCAAAAAGTCCTGATTCGCTGTCAAGCACAACAATAGTCATGTTTCCTGTATTTAGAGCTTGCAGGCAGCAGTGCTTCAGGCTCAGGTTTTAATTTGCACCACATAAAAAAGCATTGTTCTGGATAGAGAGTTGTCTGGGGAGGGTTTTGGAGGTCATGGTCCATGGGACCAGCACTAGGAGTGAGAGCTGATGCTTTCCAACTTGAACATATAAGATGGAATGATTTTTTTAACCCTTCTTCATGTTGACCCTGGGTGGCAGCCTCTTCTTCCTCAGCTTCCATTCCATCACTGCTTGGTGCTGGGTGTCGTTTCAGGGCCCTCTCTCTCCTGCTTCTGCCTTTCCTGGCACAGAAACATGATTGTATTTGGTTTTTTCCCCACTTTTCTACTTTTTCTCCAGCTTATATAAAGCTGCTGAAGGACTGCGTAATTTCTGTAGGTTTGTGTGCAGTGTGTCAGATCTTTCACCCCTTTTGCTGCAGACAGGATCCTTGTGAGGAGCCTCTAGATTTATAAATATAGATTTATCTGGGCCTCAAGTGGAGAAAAACTCCTTTAACCTCCCAGTTGTCTTCTAAGGGAACAGCTCAAAACTGACTTATTTTAAGCAAAAACCAAGCCCAGGTATGCAACCTATAACTTTTGAAGGAAACTTCAGGAGGGAGCAAATGCTGGTGCTCCTCGGGGTGAGCTCTTGCACAGGCAACAGCAAACACATGGAAATAGTGTCAGTGAACAGCTACAGAAAATGTATTAATCTGTGAAAGTATACGAATCTCTTTTCTATATTGACTTCTGGGATGTTTTACAAAAATACCTAACTGTGGTAATATATATTTTAACAAAGGCTATGTAATCACCAAGGACCTCCAGGTTTGGTCAGCTGATGCAAGTAGATTCAACAAGCTGTTCTTCATGATACAAAAGAATTTGTGTGTAGACAAAATGGTAATTTGGTAATTTGATAAAGCAGAAGCAAGTGTTTGCTAAATCAAGGAGGTAGCTTCTTTTATTTTAGGTAGGAATGCTTCCATGCTAATGTTAAAGCTTGAGGTCCATTTCTGGTTACAACATTTCTGTTTTAAACTGCAGTAGTATACCAGAATCCTTCAAGTTGAGGTTAGTATTGTTTTCTAAAGATTTTTAAAAGAAAATTGTTGAATTTTCTATCAGCAGTTTTTAAGTTATATAGGAAAAAAAAAGGTTGGGAGATGTTTTGTGGGGTAACATAATGGCATGTACTAATCCAAAATATTTGCAGGGAACCAAGAAGTTTATGGACCTGCAGGTCTTTCATTAGAAAAGTATTGTTTTGAGGATCTCTGCCTCTAAATGCCACTGCTCTTTGACACTCTTTCTTCCTTCCTTGTTGATGGTGCTAGTAAGAAAATGAGGACTGTGCTGCCTTTTAAATTTCCCTTTCATCTGTGCATGCTGTCTCCTACGTCACATGGGAGTTCTTTGTGTGGCTGGGGCGTACGTGACAGGAGCATTTATTTCTCCTTAATTAGGGACAGGCAGTGGGCGTGAAGGCTCCTGTCCTGGCCTCGAGACTGTCACACACTCCTCCAAACAAACCAGGCAGTCACCTGATCCACACAGCTCCTCTAATTTATATAAAAATGGACATTTAGGGCTCCAGCAGGGGGGCGTGGGGGTGTTGTAGTGTTTATTATCCCACTGAGAAGGATTGTACTTGACAATTGGCTGGAAAGTCCTTGGTGGCCAGCAAAGCTGTGGGAAAAGGGTTTGATTTTTTGCAGCTTGGGCAGTGTATAGTGACTATGAGAAAGCCTCCAGTCGCTGCCTGGCGTGGTTGCTCTGCTATTTATGGACAGCCAAGCTGCAAGTGGAGCTGCAGCTCTAATTCAGCAGAATGCTGCCAATCCTTTGCTACATTATTGGGGTTTTCTGGTTGATTTGTNTTTTTTTTTTTCTTTTCCTCACACATCATGCTGTTGACTGCAGCAATATCAGTATAGCCCTGGTGAGGCCAGAGCAGGACCAGCCTGTTGAAGCAGAGGAGGAATGTAAAACTCCTGGTAATAAAAATAGCCTGCTTTGTATTTTACATGTAAACTAAACTTCGCCATTGGTATGGGACTTTGCCAGGTATGCATTCCATCTGCTTTGTGACCTCTGTAGGACTAATGCAAATAGCAGTTGACTTCAGATAATTTCTTGTTATTTAGCTCGCTAATTTATGTCAGTCAAAAGACAGGAGGACTTTTCTGCCAGCAATGAATTAGTTTCTGGTATTGATTTACTGGTAGTGACATGGAAGAATGAGGAATGACATTTAGTATGGCTGTGTCAAAAACTATTATCTTAATATCACAGAGGTCAAATTTTAATAGCAGCTGCCATACTGCTTCTCTGAATAGGGAGTACTTTCCAAAGTGTGGGAAAAAATACATGGAATTACAGGATAATAACTGCTGGGAAAGACTTTTTTTATACTCCAGCAGTCCTGCTTCTCTCCGGATCAGTTGAGATCACTATGTACCACTCAGAAGAGGGCATTTTCTGGTTCCAGCAGAATTGCTGGATTCTAGACATGCCTTCAAGCCATCTGGCCACATCTGATTGCATTCGAAGAATGCTGCTGGGCATGTTTAACTCGGTCCCCATGCCAGGGTGCTCTGGCTGGGGGTGCTCCTGGGGGGCTCAGGGGGATGGACACTGCCCTACTGCAGCGTTCAGCATTTCCTCGGAAGGGTGTAACTGGCATCCAGTTTATATACATATTTTATTGCCTGTAATCTCTTCACTGGAAATTGTTTTTCTTTTCATATGTGTACCTGGCTTTCTTTTTGAAGATGGTGAATTTTCAGCATTGGTTGGTGACATTTTGCCTACAGTGTATTCTGTAAAACATTTTATGCATATTTTTTAAAAAATCCATAAAGATCTTCTCTGCCAAAGATTATACAATGAGAATGTTGAGTTTGCATGGTGTGTCTTGTTTGTGGAATGAAGATCCTTGCAGATGAAAGGTCTGTGCAAGGCCCATTAATTTTCCAATAGTGCAGTGTTAGTAGGTCCCAGGAGTTTTTATTGATGGTGAATGTTTACCATTGCTAGTATTGGATGGAATGATCTCTCACTTCACAATATTGTTGTTGATTGTTTCTTCTCTTTTGTCTTAATACTTTCTTTTTTTCTGCTTAATCTGTTAATCCCTCAGCTCTCTTGCATTTCAGAAAATACACTGTTGTATGTAAAGCTGTTGTGTTTTTTTAAGAAAAAATACACAAATTAAAAGAAAATCTGTCTGACCTAAAGTTACACAAAGAAAGAAAAATGAAGAGTTTTGTGTTGCTTTGCATGTATATGTGACTTTTGCAGGGACATCTGTAGAGAAGCAGCTTCCTGAAATTACAGTCTGTAACATTTTTTAGTATATACATTTTAGTTGCATAAAAGTAAATTATGCATTCCTACATGCTTTATAGCTTTCTTTATAATTCTGTAGCTATCTGATTGTGTTACTTGGTTTTTTATCTTTCTTATGACCTTTTACATTAACTGTGTAATTGAAAAGTTAAATTATTGGTACTTGGTTCTTTTAGTAATACATTTTAATATTTTTGTAATTTCTTAATATCTGTTAATTCTGCAACTGTAATTTGTCAGAAGTTTTACTAGTGGACTTAAGCAGACACCTTCACATTTATGCATTGGGTTCCATTGGGAAGAGTGAGTGCATGAGAGGGGTTTTTTCAAGGTTTCCCAAGAAAGTGGGGACCTACTGCCAGTAAAGGAGCACAATACACACTTGCCAGATAAAACCAAATTTGAGAAGAAAGAGCGGCCCATAAGATGATGCCTTTAGGAGCTGCTTACATTTTGAGGAAGAAAACGATATATATATAGACAATTTCAAAAAATGAAATCCCATGGTTTTTCTGCACGGAGTGTAGTTTGCATGAATTCAGAAATCCTAATTATTAGAAGCTGAAGCATACCCAAAAATGTGGCTCTTTCACTATAACTCCTTTCTTCAGCTTTATGTCTGATTCTGTGGTTGGCAGATATTCCTGTGCTGCGATTGGTAAATTCAAACAGAATTTATTTCATTTAACTTCAGCTGCTAAGTTCACGCCTAGTCAGTGGATGTGGGTGGAATCATCCCTGGAGATTCCTGTTTTATAAACCTATTTTAGGATCCAGTGAATCACCAGCTGAAAGTGCCTGTCTCTTATTGCTGATTCTAGAGGAAGCATCAATCATTTCTGCAGAACAAATGTCAAGCATATATATGGCTAAAATTAAGTGTCATGAATCCAATGTCAGGACCAAATTAAAAAACTCCACATCTTCATTTCTAAACTGCCCAGAGCACCTCCCCCAGCTCCTTCTATCAATGGAGCTCTGCCTTTTTCCCTTTTCATGGATTCACCAGGCATTTATACTCATTCTTTAAAGTGTTTATGGTCCACACAACCATAAAACAATAGATAACATGGCATTGCTTACTGCTGATCTGTGTTGCTTTCATGTTTACAGGCAACCTTTGCCTTCCAGAGTTCCATAAAAGAACCAGCTTGGTTCACTCACATTTGATATAACTACTTGCTTCTTTCCCAAGGGTTTTTTTTTTTTGGTGAGATTTTGGTTTTTGTGGTAGTGTGGCCTAATTTTTGATATTGTAAAGGACTGAAAAGAACACTTGAAAGGAGTTGCTATGACTGTTGGCTTACAAAGATTTTCCCATTTTTTTTGTTAGATGGCTGTTTAAATGCCTTTAATAGTTTTGTAAGCTCTACATCTTTTTCTTCTTCCCTATTGCCTGCTTTTCATTTCCAACACAGATATTTCTCATTCTGCCAGATACCAAAGGTGTAATTGCCCACAGTGGATTGCACCAAGAGCTTGCACAGAGAGATCATCCAGACAAAC
This sequence comes from Dicaeum eximium, assembly GCA_013396995.1. Taxonomy (NCBI): domain Eukaryota; kingdom Metazoa; phylum Chordata; class Aves; order Passeriformes; family Dicaeidae; genus Dicaeum; species Dicaeum eximium. The sequence continues at coordinate 2,457,260 of VWZP01004262.1, read as the reverse complement.
CAATATTAAAGTTCAACCATTTACTACCAGTGGGCTAATATCTTCTGTTTGGTCCCTGGTGCTGTACTGCATTAAATAAAAAGTGATAGGCAACAGAATCGCCTTCAAATCTTTCTGCTGTCCAGACAATGCATCACAGTTTAGGGCCCTAACCATATAAAACCTAACTTTACTCTCTGCAAATTCTGAAACCATCAAATGAAATGTGTGTAAAGAAAACAAGAGCCCTTTCATCTTAATCCCAATTTATTTATTTTAATTTTCTACTTAACTATTGTACCAGATTATATTGATTGAAAAAACCCAGAATTTAAAATATGACCAGGTCTTGTTAGAATTGCATCTCTGATACCTCCCTCCTGAGAAATGAGGTTACTTGATTGTGCTTTGTATTTGACTGCAGCTTTCTGCATCTTCCACAGCAGAACTCTTTACAGGATAAATAATGTAAGAGAGAAAAACAAAGTGGCACTCTAGGACATATTATTCAAGGCAGTGATGTCGCAAAGCAGCATTTGGGTTGAATTAAAGTGATTATTTATATTTTCAAAGTACCTGCTGGTTTTCTCTGCCAGGAGCATGGCAGTGGCAGTGGCAGGCAGGGCTGGGGTGGCTGCTGCCCCTGCACTGAGCACTCAGCAGTGGAGCCCCAGTGTTCCCTGAAATGTGAAGTGCCAGCACGGGGCTTTGAGGCAGGGGCTGCTTCAGGAGCCTGACTGGGTACCAGGAAAGCTGAAAGCTCTGAGGTGGGAATGAAGTCTTTGGACGTGCATAAAATAGCTTCATTCAGGTCTTAAAATATGTGATTTCATAATGGGCTGTGAATGACTTTGATACCAGATCTATAAAGAGTTTGAGACACATTTTAAATTTTGTTTTTCTGGAGTAACCCCAGGGTAAGTCAAAATGCATTGGCTTTTGTTGCTGCACTGTAATGAGAGGTGGGGAGGGTGAGGAGTGGTGCAGGGTGGGTGGGAGCAGTCCCTTGATGTGCCTGGGAATGTCTGATCACATGTGTGGCAGTGGAAAGGTTAAATCCCTTTGGCTGCTACCAGCATCTGCTGGCAAGGAGAGGAGTTTACCAAAGTTTTGCATAACAGGACCATTGAGCAAGTATGTTTTGAAGTTGTCCATGCAGAAAAGCTTTCTGCTTTAGCATGTCTGTGCTTTCAAAGACAAAATGAAAATAGGGTGAACCCTGGAAGGTTAAACACCTGCATGGTGAAGTGAAACATTAGCATTTCGATTTAAAACAGACTGTTTCTCCTCCTAATTCCAGAGATTGTGGTGTTTATTGTACCAACATCTGGATTTTGTCTGTATGTCCACAGTAATGAAGTAAGTTTACAATTTGTTTTTGCGTCTTAATGCTTTCATCTCCCAACTGATAACTTCTTTATCCTCATCCTCTTGGGTCATTAGATATTGCTGGGTTATTCTTTTTGCTGGACTTTTTAATTTTCCTTTAGCACTAAGAGCAGCTTATATTTACTTTTTTTTTTTAATCAGACTTCACAAATAGTTGAACTATAATTGTTACATATTAGCAGATGACTGCCTTTAAATGTGCAAGCTTACAATAACAGGGTTAGGTTGAACAGTGTTAGGTTGTTAGTCCAGCAGATAAAATACAGGATAAAATACAATCACCTGGCTGCTACTGGGGCATGGTTTTTCTTCCCTCTGCAGGCATGGGCATCCTCTCTTTGGAGAATATAGAATCAATTCATTGATGAGGCTGAACACCCAGCCTGCCTTGCCAAACCTCAGCCTTTGTGAGCATCCTGGCTCCCCCACTGGGTTTCCAGGGCCACTGGCCCAAGGGGAGGATTTTTCCTGGGCTTCATCCACTGCTTTCCAGGCCATCCCATCTGCAGTGGGGCTGGAGCTCAAGCTCTCTCCCTCTTACGCTTTGTTCTGTTCCTCTCAATTAGCTTAGCACTTCAAGAAGGAAACTCACTGGAAAGAAGGGTCTTACTTGAATGTCCCACATAAAAAAGAGACTGGGATTTTCCTGCTGCTTGTCCTGTGCCTGCATCTGTGACTGCCCCGTTGTCAGCTGGTCTCATCAGATCATCCCGGCCATGGTGGCTCCTGACTCTTCTTGCTTTCTAATTACAAACAGGCAAAGAAAAATTTAACAGGAGTATATATTTAAACAAATTTATGCTGGTATTGTGGCATTTTGCACCAGCTATGGTACAAGGAATATGTAGAGGTACCAATGCCAGAACTTACTGAAAAATAGAAAAGTGTTAAATGAATTTGGAAAGCCTACATTACATAGACAAAGAAAAAAAATATATTTGCAAAAAAAATGCTGAGAAAAATACTATTATTGGCCATATGATGTCTATAATAAGAGAGTAATGTCAATAGAAAATGCATAATGGAAAGAAGCTGCTTCCAAACAGAGACAGAGTAAACAATACTAGCTTCTTCAGGAAAAAATACCCTGCTGTCCCAGCAGATAAAGCCACCCTACAGGAAATAGTGATGGAAAGAATAAGAGGGATGGGTTTTGGCATTTCAGAGTCCACTATCTAAAGGGTACAGCTTGACAGGGAGACCTGTGTGATGCCTTCTGGGTTTCTGCCACTAGAAAGGGTATTATTTGTTTCAGGCAGGCATATCTGATAATTTAGCAACATGAAAATGTATCAATGCATACAGTGTTTATTGCTAGAAGAGCCCAGGCACCATTCTGTATCAAGAGTGATGAATGGGGCTTAGCTGTAATATTTTGCCTGCCTGTATTTCTTTCACCGAGCTATGGAAGCTATTTCTGTAGCTTTAGTTATCGATGTCACCTTGCCCAGTTCAGCTGCTGTAATGGCTTTCACGGGGGGTGGTGGCACAAAGGACTCCACTCTTTGCATAAGCGCAGAGGCCGCGGAGGCAAACGCGGCAGGGCGAGCGCAGGGAGAGCTCTCATTGATTTCCCCTCTCCGGCTGCTGAGCGCTGCGGGCAGCACCAGCCCTGCAGAAACCTGTCCAGCGGCATCTCTGTCACCGGCCTGGAGTCCCCGTGTGGGGTGGGCACAACCAGGGAGCGCTCGCAAAAGGCAAAGTGTTTGCTGCTCCTCCTCCCCTCCCACCTGCAGGCAGTCCTGCTGCCCGCCCTCCTGGTAAATTGCAACAGCGAAAAGAGAAATATGGAAAAAATAAACCCTTTGCGAATGGCTTTGTGCTTTTCGAAATTATGTGTGCTGGGGGATGAAAAAGTGTTTAAAAGCGAGTGTTAAGCATTAAATGGAGGCTGGTGGTGGAGAGGCTGGAGTGCTGTGCTTGAGCAGCAGGGGTGATACCTCCTGTGTGTCTGCCTTCTCCAGAGCCTCCCACCATCATCCAGGAGGAGAACTCCAGGTAGATGTTCCCTGTTTGGAGGGTGAGGCCCCCTTTGGTGTATATTCCCACCAGTTTAAGGGAGGAGGAGCAAATCTCCAGCTGAACTCCTCTGCAGGCTTCCCTGCCTATGAAATCTTAGGGAATGCAGCCTGATGGCTTTTCAATGTGAAGGTCTCTCCTGTGCAGTTGCCAGAGGCAGTCCTTGCATACCTCATACTTCCATGGAGCAGCGTTGTGATGGCTGGGGACCGGCTGGGCTTGTCTCCACGTGGGCAAATGTGACAGCCTCACACCCTGGTGCAGGGCAGAACATGGCCCTGCTGAAATGTATAAGATTTAAGTTGTATAAGATTTATAAAAAGTGGGGATTTCTTTTCTTTTCCCCTTCCAAATAAACATTTCTTAGGTTTTCTGGTTTGAACTGAAAATAAAGGGGTTTGTTGTTGCTTCCCCCAGCTGGCAGAACACTCTCTGACCAGCTCTAGAATTTACACCAGATTGAGTAACACCAGAGTCTTGCTGAATTGGACCAAAACAAAAGTGGCTGCCATGAAGCACTGCTTGGTGTGAATTTGAAGCACAAGGATAAACATAAAGGGCTCTTCAGTGACACCTATACTATATTTAAAGAGTTTCCTGTGCAAGTTTGCTGCTTTTAAAACTGCTTAAAAACACGAGAGGCTCCAATTTTAAATACCAGTGTGCCAGTCATCTATGGTGCTATGTGAAAATTTATTTTTATTTTCAAGTTTGGTTGGAAATTGAGTGGTGAAAGCAATGTGTGATGTATAATAAGCCTGTAGTTTTTCAAATACGCAAAGAGCTTGAAGTGGGATTGACTTTGGGGGTAAATAGGCCAGAAGACTCCATAAACACAACCTGTGCACAGGCCACACCAGAAATCCTCAGCCTGCAAGTGTTTGCTTTGGCTGTGCAAAGTTGTCACAGCCTCTGGATCTACCCCCAGTTAACACTAGCAGCTTTCAGCCGGGAACATGTGGTGCTTCTCTCCACAATTACCTTCCATAAAACATGTTTCCTAGCCTTGAGGAAGGTGCTTTTTCTTGCTTTCAAACCTCATGAATGAGGGGCAGCCTTTTAATTGCACATACACTCCTGGTTGTTTTTTTTTTTCACTCTAATGCCTTTAGTAATGTGTACTTTTTAATAGCTGTGTTTTATGGATTTTCTAGTGTTGTTTTTTTCAGCCCTTTTAAACCTATGTTTTTCCCTTTATTATTAAAAGGAAAACTTAATATAATAACTACATTGTAATTTCTTACAATTAATTCATTTTTGAATGGACACAAGATTCGGAACACAACTATCTTTGTGGTCAGTAGGAAGAGAAATGTTGAATCACACAAACTGTGCTTGGTAGCAGAAAGAATAAATTCAATCATCATGGTACTGTAAAAATAACTTTTAAGAATACACTTGTTTGCTTATTTACAGACCTAGGCAGACATAAATTGAGCAGTGCTGTTCAATGTAAATATAATAAACATGCACACCAAAAAATGGTCTGAAAAGACAGATAGAAATTTGAGAGGAGTGATATATGTGCAAATACAAGAGCATTGTCCTGCTGTAATGAAGTATTGTCATATACAGTGAGGAAATATATTGCTTTCACTTTCCCAACAATCTTCTTTCCTAACCAGTCTAAAGACATATATGCAGCTGCCAACTTGATGAAATAAAAATTTGTAATGCTTTTATATTGTTACTCCAAGGAAAAGCTTTTTACTGCTGTATGGGGAAGAGAGGGCAATAAGTTCTGAGCCACCATTTTAATAATTTTATTTTTCAGTTTAGAAAGCTGTAGATAAATTTTACAGTGTTGCTATCTAAAAGATGCAGACTTGTGCTTTTGACTGTCACTGGTAAAGCAGTAGGGTGAAGAGAACAAAGGAGATCAAAGAGAAGTGAGAGAGTTTATTTCAAAGACATCCATAAAAATAGTGGGGTTTTAAAATTTTATTAACAATGACTTGAATTAAGCTTAACTGATTCGGGTCCTAATCTTGAAAATAATTTCATGCATGTTTAACCTCAATCATGTTTGTTGTCAGCTAATTACCTCTGTTTACAAACTAAGCGTAGAATGTTTGTAAAGTGAGCACAATAGAAAAATTGATAAAAACCACAGATATGCTAATGTGAAAAATCAGGCAGCCACACAAAGTATAAATATTATTTCACCTTTTTGCACTTGGAAATTCAAGAGACTTTATTCCATGTCTTTTCAGCTACTGTTGAATTTGATGAAACCGCTTTTTCACCTGAAGGAATAAACTAAGAATAACCAAACAATGCAATTGAAAGTTGATGGAAGAATACTGAACTTAAATGAATATTGCAGTAAATTATTGAGACCAAGTAGATTTTTGGCTTCAGACCAAATGTTGTTTGGTTTGGCAAGAGTTTCACTGGTGCTTGGCTTATTATAGGCTATTTGAATATATATTACATTAAAATATTGAAAAGAATTGAATTACCACACACAAAAAGATTAAGTATCACTATGACAATTAACTGCTATAAGGAATTCATAGCAATGTCTAGTGGATCACAGCAATGTCATTTAAAATCCAAGGCAGAAATCTTGACCTGTGACTTCTATAATAATGTTTAGTTCAATCAGGCTTACAGAAGTAAAATTTTAAAATTGCAACAGTGGATAACCCAGATGAAAGGCAGGACCAAAGATGGTGATTCTCTTCCATGCATCACCTTCTCGCTAATGGAGAATGGATTTTTTCTGGGGTGGGGTGTGTAGTGTGTGTAAATGCTATGAAGCAAAACAGCAACTGAAGAACAGAGGCACTGTAGGTTTTGCCTTTGAATGCTTGACCTCTGTGGAAGTCACACATGTGAAACTGCAATGCAGGTGTGTGATGCATGTCAGGGTCACTGCTCAGTGGCACTGCTGGCACTGCCACATGACTTTGACAAACACCTGCTTGGGTTTGTATTCTTTCCAAATTCCTAACCTGCAAGTTAACTTGTTTTCTATTGGTTTACTTAGTGGGCAAGAGCTGTATTGGTGAAAGAACCTTTCACCTGGAATGAGTTGCAGATGCTGTTTTAGGTAGACTGGAGCAGGCTGTGTCACATATCAGGTAGTTCACAAGGTCTTCTGAGCAGAGCCAGCTGAAGAGGTGAACAGTCTTTACCTGGAAATTAAGCTGCATATATGCTCATCTACTATATTTCCTCCTGGAACTGAATAAACACAAATTTAAGTTCTCCCAAATTTGAGGTTTTTGTATTATTTCAGTACAGAATCCAGACATAGAACAGTTTGAATAACTCAGGTTTGAGCTTGTCAGAAAAGAACTGAAAACCCTTGGTTAGCCTCAGCTCTGTTTTGAGTCCATTAGTGTCAATCCAAATGATGTAAGGGAGGTTTTGGCTGCTGTTGATAAGAATTGCCGTGAGTTTTAATTCTGCTGAATTAATGTCTGGTGTATGTGTGAGCTGAATTAAAGCAATCACCTGTTCTTGTTGTGTTGCCCCTCCTTTGATGGACTTGCCCCTTAGGTCACAGACCTTTCCCTGCCTCTGTTACCTCTCAAATGGGGAAAGCAAAACCAACTTTTCCAGGAGAAATAAAATATAATTTATTTGGTGTACAAATGGCCGTCTTGGAGTGTTCTTGCTAGTGAAAAGAACAGGGAAAAGCCAAAGGACAGAAAAGTCATTAGACAAGTCGTGTGTTGATTCCCTAGGTCCACTCTTAGCTCCTGGAGAAGTTGGGACTCCTCCAGCATGGCCTGGGCTTTGGGTTATTGGGTTTCAATGCCCACAGTGTTCTTTATAATCTCATTTCCCAATGAGCATGGCATTTCTGACAGTGGGGGATTTTTTTCTGAGGACGATTTTAGAGGAGAAGATGCTGCAAAGTTTTTTCCTACTCTTCTCCTCACCTGGGCTCTAAACAACACTGCAGGGAAGCAGCTGCGATCCTCATTCACTTCACTGTGCAACTCCTCCGTGCTTGTGTCTGCACTTTTATTCCATGGTGCAACTCCCAAAAGCTGCAGCTGGGAGGGACCAGCACTGGCCAAATCCCACCAGTGGTATCAGACAACCACGGTGTGGCTGGGAGCTGGTGTTTTCCTTGTTTTCCCCATCCCTCAGCAAAGGCAGCCGACCTGGACACCCAGCAAATTGACTGGGCTTCTGTTTGGGAAAGGTCGGGCTAACAATGGGCACACTGGGGCTCTGCCTCATGTGACAGGCAGGGAGGAACCTGCGCTGGGTCACAGGGAGCCATCAGTTTTGGGGCAATGAAGGCAGCTTTGTTTCCAAGCAGAAGCTGTTGTTTGTCCAGCCTGTGGCTCGGGGTTGTGCCTTGTGTGTGATGGAGGGAGCTTTGTGCTGTTTGCATCCCCTGGCAGTCATGCCTTCAGCTACACATGGGCTGTGTGACCCTTCCTGGCTGCAAAAACACCAAATTACACCTCGCCTTTGCTGAAGAGGGGCCATTGTGTTCCAAGCTGGCAAATCACCCAGTTCAAATAAGCTTTAATTTCTCATAGGAGCCTATTGTTACCCTGTGATAAAAGCTGCTGTGGGAAATTTCCATGATAACAGTGCAAATTCATACTCAATTCTTTCTGGCACTGCCTGTGTGACAAACACCATCAGGAGCAGGGACTGTCCTGCTGTAGCTGTCTGGCCATCTCCTGCTTGGGCTCCTTTGGTCCTCCCTGGCCTGATGGTGGGATTATTTTGGGTATCTGTGTCTGTGTGTGCTGCTCTTCTTCCCCCAGTTCGCAGGGTGGGAGCACGAGGGCTGCGCTGAAGGATGAGGAACAAATTTTGTGTATATGTTCAATACCCTGGCACAAACCAGGACCCTGAACCCTGGGTAGTGCTGAGGGAGCAGAACCTGGTGCTGTGTCCCAGGTGCCTGGTGCAGGTGAGCCCTGTCATCCCAGCCATCCCTGTGCCCTGATCTGACCCTGGGATCTGCTGTTGCACAGGCACTGCCCACTGCAGGCACAGGCAGCGCACTGAACTCACTAAACTCACTAAACTCCGTACTTCATTGACATTCCCAGCAGAACAGCCACGTGGGCACACTCCACAGACAGCAAAGGCTCGTGGCAGGGTTTGCCTGGCTCACTGGGAGCCTTTGTGTGGGGCAGGACCTGGCTGCCACTGAGGGAAGGGGACCCAGCGCTGCTCCCAGCTCAGGGCTTCAGGGGGGAAAGTGAAATTGTAGTTTTGAACATCCATTGAAGCAATCTTTGCACTTTAGGTGTGCAAACACGTGCAGGCTTATTTTTTAATTTCAGTGTGCACTGGTTGAACTTTTTCCCCCTGCAAAGCTCTCGGGCTTCATTTTGACTCCATGGTCCTCTCTGTCTGCAGAAGGTGCTGGCAGAGGGGCAGTTCTCCACCCTGTAAAATTGCATCATGTGTTGCCATTTTAACTCTTTACTGCAGTGACTTGTAGGAAGGGTTAATGACTAACTGAAATACTTTTGAACCTTTTTTCTGTTAGATTTTTTATTAGGTTACAATCTTACATTTCTATTTGATTATTATTATTTGATACTTTTCTATCTAATAGATAAAGGATCATTTTTATTGCATTGCAAAGAAAAGACAGAAATTGCATGGGCAAAATAATGTTTCTGAGACAATTCTGAATCTGTAAGCTTCTATTTTAGTCTTGCACAGGAATGGGTAAGGTCAAACAATTTCTGAAGTGTCATGTAACTTCACGTTTCTGAAACCATTGACTCAAGAAAGTTTATTTAAAGCATTTATTTTTATTACTTACACAAATGTCTTCCTACAGTAACTTCCCATTCTTTTTGATTCAGAGATGCAGAGAAAGGGTGTGAAACCTTTATGGGGTTTCACCTATTGTTTCTTGGTAGATGTTAGTTGTGAGACATTTTGTTTCTGAAGTGCAGGCTGGAAATCATGCGTCAATGTCTGATAAATGTGTGCTCTCCATTTTAAACATTCTAGACAAATCTTTTGTAATATTTTATAGCTTTCTTTTGCCTGCATAAAAACTTAAATGTTCCTGGCTGTAACCTTGTTCCTGCTTTCTGGCATATTTTTGTTAAAATCTTAAATCCAGTGCAGCCTGGAAAATCACTCACATTCTTACCAGGAAAACCCAGGACTATGCTTTTAGTTTTCTGTCTTTATTTTACAAAATCAAACTCTTTTGAACTTGGCCGTAGTTGTAGTTTTCATTTTACTTTAGTTGTCCCCCCCCCCGTGACTTGTATTTTATGATTTCAAGTAAAACGTAAAAGAGATCGGCAAACAAAATGAAGCAATATATTCTAAAAAAAAATTATAAATCCTCTTTTTTCATAGTTGTGCCCTCGGCAGCTCACAGTGTGGGCACTGGCACAGGCAGGCAGATGCAGAGATACTTGAGCTTTGGGCAGGAATAGAGTCCATGTGCATGGGAATGTGAAGGCTTGTGGATCTCCAGGAGGTGAAAAAGCCATGCTGGTGCATTGTGTAAAGCAACAAGGGGAGAGTTCTTCTCCATGTCATAGCTGCATTCTTCTGCACTCCTTGCAGGGCTCCAAATGCCTGCTTGAGATAATGGTACCTTCCTCAGTGTTGCCTGCTCAAACCCCAATATAAATTCTTACCAATTTTCTAAATTCTTTGGCTTAAGCAGCACACTTTGCCTTCGTCATACATGGGATTACCTTTGCCAGCCATCCTGTGTGTGAGCATTTCAAAGGCAGAGTGGGACTTAATCCAGAGCCCTCTTGCAGCTCAGCAGGGAGGAGAGAGTTAATTGTATTTAACTACCTTTTTTCCTTTTTCTTTATGTCCCAATCTTCTGACAAGTCCCTTGGGTTGTTTTCCCTCCAGAGTGGTCATTCCCCCTGTCCCACAGGTGTGCTTTCAGAGGCTCTGCCATGGATGGAGACTTCCTCTGCAGACTTCAAAGGGTCTTTTAGAAGCCTCTTGAAAGTTAACCACTTGGTCTCTTTTACAACAGTCTTAAAATCCTTTATGATTGGCTCAGCCGGTTTTTATTTTTATTTTAGTGGGAGGAAAAAAGGGCATAGACAGGGTAAACATCTAGTAGTAGTAAAACCTGCAGATAATTCAACTTCCATTATTGTCCTATCAGTCTATTTATGCACTCAGCAGAGGTGATTAAAGTGTTAAAAACTCTCATTGCATTAAAGTCTTTGATTGTCCTCACAGCTTTGGTCATGCATGGAGAATGCAACCACCTCCATTTCATGCTGATGAAGTCTTCACATCAGCCTGTGTTTTATGTGTATGCAAATCTCTACAATCAAGCCAATTATATGTGAGCTGCAGATTGAAGCTCCTTTGCGGGGTGACCTGTCACAGCCGCCGCGCTGACAGCGGCTGAAGCTGTCATGTGCTTTGGTGACTGCGAGAGTCACATGGGAAAGGGTGGGTTTTAATTGAAAACTCATTTCTCTGAATTAGAACTGCACTTCAAAAGATTTCTCGTGCTTACTGGTGCGTGTGTCTCACCTTCACAAGTCTTTGTTTCGTGGATTAAATCGACTTCCTTCGGTTGATGATTGCATAGGAAATATTTTTTCCTGGAATATCTATTTTTTAATTGAAAACTCAAAATCAGTAGGTCGTACACAGCTTTGTGTTTAGAATGCTTATATATATATATATATTTAAAAATACACTAAATAATTTAGTTGTGAGGTAAGATGAAACACAAGATGTCAGGGGAAAAAAAATCTTATTACCTGCACTGTCATCTGTGGAAGCTTTGAATTGCTTGTCTTTTAAATTACTATCTCACAGCTTCAAGAATATGTTCACATATAGAATGAAAATACCTGCTAGTTTAGATTGCAGATAAAGTGTGTGATTAATACATACTTTCACTTATATTCTCCTTCATTTGCCAGAGATACCCATGCTAGTGCTTTGCATACATAAACAAAAATCACACAAATGGAGCAGGAATTCCTGCCCAACTCATATGATTTATCTGCTTGCTTAATGAAACAACTGGGCCCAAAATGACATGTATAGCATATATCCCTTCAACTCTCCACTTCTTGGAAGAGTGAAAGTTTGAATTACATTATCTCCAAGGAGAAGGGAGAAATTATTCACTCATGGAGAAAACCGACTGCTGTTTGTTCCTGCTCCTTAAACTGTATCCTGGCAGTTTGACATCAGTGTCCACAGAGCCACCTGACTTTCTTTTCACCACTGACCTCACACAAGCTGACTGATAAGGAGAGATGATGAGAGAGGCCCGAGGTGACCACCTTCTTTTGCACTCCAGGCAGTACCTGAAATGCAATTAGCAGTGATTCACCTGGGATCTGCTGGGGGCTGCAGGCTTCTTGATGAGACTCGCTGGTCAATGGCAGCTGATCTTTATCCATTTTAAGAAGGATATGAGCCAGTGCTGACAGCAGCTTCTGCACTGTGCCCATGGCTGGAAGCAGATTTGGCAGAGGAGAGAAGCCAGGAGATCTGAGAACTCCACCACAAGAGCTGTAGTGCCTTGCTGAAATCATTCATCTCAGCAGCACAGCTTGTCTGTGCTGCATCACCCACCACCTGTGGATGGATAATTAGGGGAAAAATTCAGCACAAGTTGGGTATAGTGTTCCTCTGCCCTTCACAGAGCCTCCTAGTTTCTGAAAGTGACAGGCATCAGTTGTTTTATGTCTGCTTCAAAATGTGCCTGAACCTTCTTTTTCTATAGATCCCTTTTTGCAGCTAATCTTACTGTTGCACTGTAGAGCATGCTGGAACAGTCAGTTCCATAGGGGAGTGATGTGCTAGGTAGAAAAGTACTGCTGTATTCAGTTTCTTTTAAATCTGCTGCTTAATAGTTATCTTGGGGTATCTATTTCTCCTATTTTATTAAATGGGAAACCACTGTGTTGCCATGTATCTGCTATTTATGATTATATGGAAATCTGTTCTGTCTCCTGGAGGGAACACGTTTTCGTAGACTTTCAATATACAGAAGTGTTTCAACAGGTCTGTTCACCCTCACTGTCTGCCTGATACATCCTCTTTAAGGTGAGGTGACTCTCACTAAGTGCACTTCAGGATGGGGCTCACCATGGATTTAAATGATGATGTAGATTTGAGGTTCTCCAATCTCTACTAATGATGGCTGCTATCTGTTTGCTTTTGGCCTCTGGTTATTTTCAATTATATTTCACAGGCTTAATCCCAATAATTCACATTTCTTTATCTCCTTGAATTGCAGTAGGTGTGTTATTGCATAAAAGAGATGAGTAAGGATGATTTTTCTTGTTGTTTTAGTATTCTGTTGTCTGACTGTGATGTTTACCACAGCTCAGTATTTAACATTACTCTCCATGGAGGAAATTATTTAATGCAACCTCTTGGGACAGGTCCTTTCTTCTTTTCTTCAGAGAAGACGTGAATATCACAAATGTATTTGCTTCTATAGCTTTTCCTGAACAAACCATGAGTGAGCTGGTAACGATATGCAACTAACCTTGCCAGGAGTACAGAAAAACATTGTCAGATATTAATCAAAATGATCATGTAGATCATACAGATAATCGGGGTGCCTGAGGAATTGTCAGCCTTTGTACTTAAAAGAGATGTACAGTCTCAGTCCAGCCAAAGTGAGCAGGTGTTTTTAAGCTGCCTTTTTTACACATACAGAATAAGCTGTTTGTGTAGCCTGTGACCTATGAAAGCAAGAAAAAGAGAACACAGAATCTATTTAATCATCATAAGGGAAGAAAAACATCATCTTCTTAAAGATTTTCTACTTTTTTAAAGGGTAGTTTGATCTTATGGGTAATACGCAACTTGGAGATCTGCATTCAGTTCTCCCTGCTGCCATGGACTGCCTACCTGAGTTCTGGCAAGTCACACTTACTTTATTTCCTCATGTACTAAAGTAAGTGTAACAGGAAGATATGGTGCCATGATGCTGCTGGTAATTACTCACTGTATTACATAGAAACATTTACATTGAGATATTGCTACTGTCTTATACAGAATTGCAATGCAAATGAACCTGCACTGTGGCCTCAGACTGAAGGAGACAAGGGCCACTGCAGATCTTATCTGAATGATATGTCAGTAGATGGATGTGTGGAACCTATAATTTCCATGGCTTTTGCAATATTGGGTGGTATATGATTTGAGAAATCATTTTATCTAAGCTGCATCCCCATGCCAAATAGCAGGACCTGAACCTGCATGCAGATAGAAAACAGGTGAAAAACTTTGTATTGCTTTAGGAAGGCAAAATCTCAGATGCTGTTGCTTTGTAAAGTTGTCCTTCTGTAGTATTGCTTTCTGAAATGAATATGTATCTATAATTACTTGTAGTGTAGTTCTCTCCATTAAGGAATAATTTATTTTGGTTTTTAATTTTTTCTGACTTTCCCTTTTCTTTCTTTGGAGCACAAAAAAGGAAGATATATGTAAAGCAGTGACTTGCCATCAACTTGCCTGTGGTTGGGTGCCAGAGAGGTGGGAGTTTGGGGATAAATCACTGTTGGGAAGAATGATGAAGGAAGGCCTTGCAAAGATAGTTTATTGGTGAAAGATTTTAAGAATGAAGAAATAAAGCTAAAAGCAAAACTTGAGCTATAAAATGTGAAGCAGGAAGACAGTGATTAGGTTATCTGAAGGCCGGGCCCCTGATGACAAAAACAATACAGCTCCCCAGACAAAGAGATAAGGGGTTGGGCCCGGCCAGGTGATAGGGAAAAAAGGTGGGTTTGCCAAGGTTTTAGTATGCTAATGTAATAGTTCCTATAGGCTGCATGTAGATTTTGTAGGTTTTTGTACCCTGTACCGGTTGGTTGTTGTTAACCTGAGTATTCAACATAGAAGGAGATAAATGGGATTGCAAAAGGAAGTTCGCTCTCTCTTAGACCACGCTTCAGCTGGAGCTGGTCAGGCTGGCTGTCCCCATGAACAATAAACCACGTGTCCAAAGAGCATCCCTGTCTCCAGAAGTCTCTCGCCGCACCCCAGATAGATGCCAGAACTTTTCTAATAAATCACCTTCCTTCATTTTCTTCTTAAGAGATAAAGTTGTGACGAGTAACATGTCAAAGCCCTCTGCACCAAAGACCATGGATTTCTTAGATGGGTTTGTGAAATACATGGAAATGTCTTTTCACTATTCAGTGTTTCAGTTACTTTATGTTTAGTAAATGCATCCATCTTAAATGCTGAATGTAATATGAACAAAACACTTCTGTTGTCAGTAAATGCAAGAGGGGAGTTAGAGCAGTTCCCTTGTGTCGTGGTAAAACTCAGAGTGAAAATCTCAATATTCATTCTGGAGCGGCAACTAGAACACAGTAGTAATTTCTGTCTTTTAGAAAGAATAACATAAAATTGTATAGAGCCATTTGCACAGGAAAACTCATTCACATCACAAAATTAAGTCACATTTTCCAAGCATGTTAGCATTTATTTCTGTGAGAGCAAATTACAGATGCAAGTAACTACACAGCAGTACTCAGAAAGCTGAGCTTTCAGAGGCTTTTTTTTTTTTTTTTTTTTGAGTCCATACTGGGATTGCTGCTTGCAAGAAACAGAGGCAGGGGCTGAAAGAAGAGGAAGTGTAGTACTAAATTAGGTTTGTGTAAATGAGAATACAGGCAGACTGCATGTTGTCCAATGTAACACTGCTTTGCAACCTTGTATTTTCATGAACAATAGAGGAAAAGTGTTGTTTGCTGAGGTTCACAGATCTGCAGTCCATCTCCTTCACTCTTCTGAACTCTCTACCCATGGAGCTCTTTTTTTGTCAGCCACAACCAAAGACTTCATCCTGTGTCTCGATCCTTATGTCCTGTGTTTAAGGCACCAGCAGCAGCAGGGTTGTGCTCTTCAGGGACCTCGTCGCTGTCTAAAACTTTGTGGTGAGGGGAAGAGGAGGGGCAGGCACTGATCTCTTCTCTGTGGTGGCAGTGACAGGACTTCAAGGGAATGGCCTGAAGCTGTGTCAGGGGAGGTTCATGTTGGATATTAGGAAAAGGTTCTTCGTGCAGAGGGTGGCTGGGAACAGGAACAGGCTGCCTGGGAAGTGATCACAGCAAAACCTGACAGAGTTTGAGAAGTGTTTGGACAGTGCTCTCAGGGACAGGGTGTGGCTCTAAGATGTCCTGTGCAGGGCTGTGAGTTGGACTTCATGATCCTTGGGGGTCCTTTCCCATTTCAGATACTCTGATTCTGTGGTTGCCTCTCTCAGCAGAGCCTAGGATACAGCAGGAGTAGGCTGAAGGTTATCTGCCTGTAGCTGAAAGAGAACAGGTTGAGGCTAAAAGGAGGATCTGTAGGTAGTCCAAGTGCCATTTGGGGGCCAAGGTTACATCTGGGTTCCCCATGTCCCTCTTCCCTCCCTGTTCTAGAACACAACATAATTTTGTTCAATTTTTGAGTTTACTATGGCTCTATATTTTAGGCTTGCTCAATGTCTTGACAACTGTACCAGACTTCCCATTATTGTTTTACTTATTCCCACTTATTATAAGTAACATATTAATTCATTATGTATTCATATACTTATTTCTTATTTAAAATAAATATATAATGAATATATATTCTATTATTCTGCTATTTTTCAATCATTTCAGATAGCCAGTGTATAGCTTTGCAGGAGCCTGCATCCCAAGTTTTGCCAGAATCTGTTAGTTCTGTGTTGGTAGGGTAGCCAGATAAATAAGTATCTTGCTTACCTGAGAATCTTTCTAGAATTTACCAACGAGATTTGCTAGAGACTGTGTGAACACTCTTGGTGGAAGCAGTACCTGCTGGATCCATTGCTGAAGATCCAGCAGTGTGTTAGCAATGCCCTGCATTCACTGTGTGAGGAGAGAGAACTGCCAGGGCTCCTGCTTTAGGAGGGGGAAAGGGGAGGAAGCGTCACAAGGCACTCAGGTCGCTGAGGTGCAGCTTCATGGGGAAACCTCGTGCTTGAAAGCAGCGCCTGCCTGCAATTTTGAGTGTGGAAATCCTCTGTAAACCATAGTAATAACATCTCTGGGACCCATGGAGGCTCCATCAGTGACTTGCCAAACTCCTAAATTAAAGCGAGCAGTGCCATTTTCTGTAGGACAAAGACTTATGGTCAAGAGGAGAGGACTCTCTAAAGTTGCCATGGTGTAGTCCTAAAAAAATACGTTGAATTGACTCTGATGGGAAAGAGAATTCACAAAATGACAGTGCTTTGGAGGAGGAAAGGCAGTAGTGAGCTACAGACAAATCTGTGATACTCTTTGGCAAACAGAATTGCTGAACTGGATTTCAGGGATGCACGTGTGGGTTTTACGTGTGTAAGTCAAGGCCTGTGTCCCACTGTAATCTGTAATCTTCAGTTGTGGTGTTAAATACTTTGGCTGCATTAGGGCATTGATTTCCCTTGGGAAATAAAGGATACTTTGTGTATCCCCTTCTGATCATGCATAGCAAGCATCCTTAATACCTTACATCTTTTCCTGGCTGGTATCCTCCTGGTCTCCTATGAAAGAAATTAAATAAGCCCCTTGATATGCTGTGAGAAAGGAAAGAGAGCAAGCACTGCTGCAGCACATCTGATATTCCCTACATGTGCAAGCAGAAGGGAACTGTGGCCCTGGTGTACCTGGACAAAACATGGGCTTGTCTTTCTCTGAGGCCATGGCAGAGGTGATTCATCTGTCACATGGAAAAACAGTTGGGATTGCTCTCCAATGACTTCATTGATATGGTAAAAATGAATCCAATCACCTTCTTGATTAGGTGACCAAAAGACAAATAAGCTGAGCTGCTTTTTTCCCTGTAATTTCTTCATACATATGTATGCAGAGTATAACTTCTGAAATAAGCTATTATGCAGTGCCTGACTTTGCAAAAACTTGTGATTTTTAAAGGGGCTGTTTAACATAGAGCTTGCAGAGGTTAAAGAGTAAAAATGTACACACAGCCTGATGTATACAACTCAGGGCAAGTGTTTTTTTCATGGTGAAGGTATAAATGCTTGTTATTACGCATTATTTATATTCCAGTGGTACTTAGAAGCTGCAGAGAAAAGTGCTGTTCCAGGCTCTGTGTGTCCTAATATGCTCTGATAGTGCACCTGAAACTACAGAACAGGTCAGCACTACACAATGATGATTTATGGGTCAGGAGGAGTCAGTTTTGTAAATTAATGTAATTTAAAAGAGAGACATTTCAGTTTTTGTTCCTAGGAGCTGTTAGCCTTACATAAGCCTGTTTGGAAAATGGGAACTTAACCTAATAAAAAAAACTGTAGTCAGTATATATTTTTAAAAAATTTTTACTTGCATCCTGGCTGTCCATGTTCCTTCCCTTAGTCAACCATTACCAAGAGTGACTGACTGGTAACCAAAGATACCTGCAGAGCTACTCCTGAATCTGCCCAGATTTTTAAGAGCAAGGGCCAGTCTTACCTGGGCATGCCTGCAGAGCACCAATAATCACAATCCAAGTTACAGCTTTAGTATGCTCTGGTATTTTGAGCCCTTGCAGAATTTATGAGCCTAAAGAGTTAGTGGTTGTATGTTATATCATAACTTTGTACAAAAGAAGTCTCAGATACCTTTACATAAGGCATGTGCCTAAATACCAGTGCAAATACAAGTTGAAAAAGGAAGGACTTAATTCCTCCAGGTTACTGAGATGAGTATTGATTTCACTTTGGTGCTCATTGATACAATATTTGCATTTGATTTTTTAAGTAATCCTATATTCATGCAGTATAGGAGCTAGCCATGTCTAAAGAAATCAGCAAATATTTTGGCTGTAGAGGCTTGACTACATTGCTTTTTAGATTTAAAATGAAACTCCTGGGATTGTTTCTTCCAAACAAAAAGTAAATTGGTAGTCAGTGGGGGGAAGATGTGGTGTTGGTGAGGTTTGGACTGCTACATTTCTCTGTCTAGTTTCAGCTCTTGATTCTCTCTAGTTTCAGTCACTTGTATTTTTATTTAAATGTGTGTATATACATATACATATATATATGCACAGTTTCAAAGACATAAAGAAAAGAAAACAGCATGTGTATATCAGATTTAAAATCACAAGCCACTAAGGTATTTAGAAATATTTATATGGTAGCCACTACCTTAACCACTTTTTGTAGGGAAGTTGTAGGGAAAGTTTTAATAAGAGCGTGATGCATGGGATGTTATTTTTCTTTTTGAAATATTTGGAAGAGAATCCTGACAAGAAACAAGTGGAAAGGGGATTCTTTCTTTTATTAGATAAAGTCTTCTTTCTAACTTGGAGGAAGCAAAAATACATCTTTGTCTTCATAATCCGTTCAACCCTTTTACTCTCTTGGGTTTAATATTCTCAAACAAGATCGGCTTAGATTGACGTGGATGTTCAAACCTTTCTGCATCAATCCAGAGAGCATTCTGGGGTAGCAGAGTTTTGATTGGAAAGAGCCAGAGAAGTTGTGCTATCCTGGAAAAATGTGGTTTTTACATCAGTAAGTAACTAGGCAGCCAAGTAAAAAAAGAGGGGAAATAAAGTAAAAAAAATCCAACAGAAAAACTCAGTCCTAATGATGACACAATGATTGATAGTGCTGAAATTGCAAGCATTATAACGAAAGCTTTTAGCAATATAGAAATAAATTATGCATATAATTTTTTTTATTTGTTTGGATGTATGAAGTACTCCAAATATGTTCTGTGTGCGATATGTGGGTTTTTATTTTCCTTTTAAACCTCTGACCTTGGACCACCTTACTATAAAGGCAGATCTGTTGAGTTTCCTCAGTTTTACATAGCTAATCTCTGTGTTTGGGAGCTGATAAGAGGTTGTAAAGCTGGCTCTGGGATAAAGGGGTGTGTTCAGAGTTTTCAAGATGGAAACAGTTGGGTTAGGAGAGAGATGTGAACATGGGTGTCATAGCTGGGGTACCTGGGCAGCGCTGCACAGGACTGGCAGCTGGGAGCCCTGGACTGGGAGCACTGGGAAACCCCAGGCCTGGAGCATGATCCAAGTGTTTCTCCTTCTACTACCCACTGCCTTGCCTTACCCACAGGGGAACTGGCCTGTGACTGTGAGAATGATGAACATCATGAAAAAAAACCCCTGTATCTAAAGAGTCTTGAAAATCTGGAATTAATTATCTTGCAAGGAGGAACTGACAAAAGTGTGTCAAATAATGAATGCTGCAGAGAAGGTATGTCATGAACTTTTCATGGCAGAGAGTAGGGGGATATTTCAAAACCTTAAAACTTGGCAAATTCACACTAAGTGTAATTACATTGTGGAATTAATTCTTCATTGAAACTCACTGAGGCCAAGACTTCAGTGAGATTCAACACAGGGTTCCAGTTACCCTAGGGAGGCAAAAGGTACTCTGAGCTGTGGCAGTGGTTTTTGAAATGTTGTGCTCTGAGGTTTAGGTAAATCTCTAATAGCTTTTGATATAATGGCACTGTGAGGAGAAAGAGGGTAGATTATTGACATTTTCCCTTTGAAACTTTTTGCCTTACTATGTCCTCTAAGTAACTGTATGGGCTGAGAGACATGAAAGAGCATTGGAAGGGATCCAGTGTGACCATTCCTGTGTTTCTTACACTTTTCCATCCATGAAAATTAATGTCTTCAGACATCCAAAGCATGACATTAGTAGAGAAGTGGCAGAAGCCTTAATTGCCTTCAGGAAGACACAAAGATGATGCATCTTTCCATCTTAAATGTACAGGTTTTCAGATACCACTCACTATTTTAATTATGTAACTATGGTGGGGGTCATCTTTTAGTTAAAGAAAGCATCTGATTCTGATAATGCTGTCCTTGTTTGAATTATAAAAATGAAGATTGCAGTGAAAACTGAGATGTTCAGATGGGGGGATTGGCTTTGCAGTGGTAGAAAATCTTGCAGTAGTGATTACATCAAATGGAAATGGTGAGGAATTCCTGTGGGCCAGACAGTGAAACTTTCAAACTGTGTGCAGAGGGGAGCTGTTGCAAGATCTAGTATCAGCTTTGGCCATGGAAAGCCTTAGCTGGAATCAGCTGATCCAGGAGGATGTTAGGATGAGCAATACCTGAGACTGCAGATGACTAATCAATGAAAATTTAAAAAAGCTTACAAACTTTGTGAACATTAAACAGCAAGGAGGTGATTGAAGACATTTGCTATGCAGCTTCAGGGTCTGCAGGTCTGAGTGAGGCTGGCCAGTGCTCAGGTAGTGTGTGAGCACAAAGATGTGGACACCTGTGAAGCAGAGCTGAGCAGCTGATTATTTTCAGTGCAGGAAAGAACGTAGAGAAGAATGAAAATCACTGAAAATGGGATTCTGGCACAGCCTTGCAGCATCAGAGTCCACTGGAAAGAAGAGAGGAATGAGGAAATAATACTTCATCTGTGGTTTTGTCAGGTTTAAGTGGACAGTTGTCCACCCACATGGGGCACTCAGGTCAGCAGCATTTGTGGCCCAAACAGGTGCCCAAGGACACAGCTGCAGGACTGAGATCTTGGGTGGCAGTACAAGGCCAAAGGCTGATAGCTGGTGTGTGATGCTGGTCACATGCATTTCTGTCCAAAGCAATCTAGGTGCATGTGCTATCTGAATTATGCTGAAAATTCAGTGTTTTGTGTATATTTGTGTAAATCCTACCTTAATTCTTGATTTCTTAGTTTCTTAAAAGATGGCTATCTTCCCAGGCTCTGTTAGTCCTATTTCCCAGCTAGGACTTAATAACAGATTATTAAATCAAGTCTCTTGTTGGTTTTCTGTATGTTAAGTAATCTTTATTGGCACTTCTAAAGTTTAGCTGTATTATAAATGTAAAAGCAAATGGAGTGCTGGGTTTTGTAAGGTGTGTTATTGGTGTTCCTTTGGTTCTCAGGCTGGCATGTTTGCCCATTTACCTAAGGATCCACAAAATAAATAAGCCACAAGGAGAATTCCTGCAAAGCAGCAAATTAACAAACATTTGTGATAATAATTAGCTACTTTTCACCGCATGACAATTGGAGAACAAGAGCAGAAGGGTATATTTTGACATACTGATACAAACATGCATTCATGGGCTTTCTTAAAAACTTCTAAATCACCAGCCCTGTATGGGAAAGCCAAACTCAGGTGCTGAAAATTGTCATTGTGGGAAATGGCCTTTGCAAACACCTTTTCTAATGCCTGTTAGAAAAGCAGTGCTGGTTTTGGCTTCCAGCACAGGTGAAAATGAACACTCAGTAAAATTTTGCTTGCTTTTATTTTAGTAAGTATAGCTATGATTTAATTCCAGCTTCTTTTTGAAAAGAAAAATTTCAGGAAAGAATGCAACAAGGATGTGAAATTAGTGACTTCTTTTGGGTTGAAATACTTTATTGTTTTTTGAAATCTGAGGGAAAAGGCTACAGAAATCACAGAATAACCTCATTAACATATGAAATAAATCATGAACTCAAAACTGAGGGAAAAAAGAAAATGTTTGCACATCTGCCTTACCACAGCAAATTTCCATATCTTGATTAGGAGAAGTTGTAAGCTGGAAATGGAGAAAAACAAGGATGAGAGTATGAAGATCTGATTTTCCAGCTGCATGGAAGTGTGTGCCCTGGACCTAGCAGAGGCTTGCAGATTTCCAAGTATTTCACAGGCTCTGGAGGGTAGTAATTCCTATGAGAACAGCTGCTTCGTGCCAACATCAGTATGAGCTGTCACATTAGGTCTGTAATAATGTTACAGACCTTTAGGAGCCTTCAGAGGTGAACAACAGGGAAAAAAATGGAATTGTCAAATATTGTGAAACCTGTGGAGAGCAGGGACATCGATTGTGTCTTGAGGTAATTGAAGGTATGCAACTATTTTTCCTTTCAAGTTGTTTTGCTGGCTTAAGAGAGTAGGATCTGAGTCAGGCTTTGGGTAATAGGAGTCCTTGAGTCAAAGGATGCATTTTTCCAGTGCTTCATAAACCCTTTGCCCACATAACAGGAGAACAGCGAGGTGCTTTTGGGCTTTTCTGTTCCTTTAGTAACGTGCTAGGAATTGAGTTGAGTAATCAAATGATGTTAATTCATCTTGCTGTTTGAGGTCCTTGTGGAACAGAGTGGGAAAATGACATGAATGCATTTTAGGTTATTTCTTTTAAAAGTGGAATTTCAGTACTCTGGTTCATGCAGAAATACCCTAGTGACAATTTTCGAATATAGGGTTTTTTTGCATAGAAAAGATGAAGTGATCTGGGTGTCTTATTAACATGAATTGCAGTTCATGTATTGCAAAGGCCTTTAAATAGCTTGAAATTGTCATATCTGGCTGTTGGATCAATTAGACTGTCAACAAAATATATTTTAACATATCAGCCTAAATTGCATTTGTAGCCTATAAAATAAGGATTAATTTTTCTAATTTCTTGAGACAAGAGACAGATTTCATATACTCTACATCACCAGGATAGGTGAATCATTTTGCTCTGGATACATTTTCCTTAGTTTTCAGGCCCAGATTTGCTTAAAAATCTGAACTGGGTTTTCTTTGAACTGCATATTAAAAGAAATGAGTGTTTAGTTTTTTCATGTTAGCAGGAAAATAAATTCTTCCAGGAACTGTGCAGTTTGTGAAGCCTTTGTCTTTTTAGAAACAGTTTGTGTAGTGTAATAACAGTGAAAGAAAAATTTGCTGAAATAGGCAACTAGATAATATCAGCACTGGAATGCTAAAAGCCAAAATTAAAGACAGGCAGGTAAATTTAAACTTGATAAAACATAACCTGAATTATCTTTGATAAGACAGGTTTTACAAAACTGGCTGATGTCTTGCTTTTTTGAGGTAGCTCACTTTTTTTAGACAAATTAAGTTTGTCTACTAAGGATCAGAAAAACCAGTGGTACAGGATTAAATGGAAAATAATTATTTCAAGTTGAAAAGATTGAGATCAGTGAAAAAATTCCCCCAGAATGGTAAAGAGGATGCTACAGCAGCTTGGAATTAAAAAAAAAAAAAAAAAGTACAGCTGAATTTAGTTCCAGATGAGAGTCGATTGTTCCTGAATGTTTGACAAGCTCTTCTGCAGTACATGGGACTCAGTGACTCAGAAGTTGCCATGTAGTTGTCTGACACTTTTTAAGACCTCCTGAAGGATAAAGTTGGTAAAATGGGAGGTCACTTTGTCCTCAAGTGAAAGTGAGCAGTGAGGTTTGTGAACAAAACCAAGTCCTTCCCTCCACAATGGTTCTCCAGGGAAGGCATCACTTCCAGGTTGCTCCGTTCCCTCCCCAGGCAGCCTCTGTCTCTGTCTCACCAGTCAGCAGTTCACCACTGCCCTTCAGTGGGACAGAGCTCAAATGCACATGGTCTGCTTTGGGGCTGAAGTGTGCTAAAGTGAAGTATTGAGGCACAAAATTATGAACGAATTTCCTTGGAAAGACGGCACCAGTATTTATGTACTATGGTATTATGGTTCAGAGATTCCTGAGTGTGGTGTTTTCTGTGTCTACTGATACTACCAGCAGTAGTATCAGAGTTACTTTTCAACTGTGTGAGAAGTAGAACAAGAGTAACACAATTTTGCACCTGCTTAGGATTATTTGGACTGTGGAATGCGCGTCAGAGGATATTGATTGCATTCATAAAATGTACCTGAATGCAACCTCCTGCTGTGTATAAGTTGTAAGTTCTTCTGCTTAGTGAAACTGTGTTCCCAGGTGAGGTAACACAGGGGTCCATTGCAGCCATCATAGCAAGAACTTATTGCTATGAACCTAATTGAAAACCAAGAGGAAATACTGTAGAAAGAGGTGTGGGCTTTTCTAAATTTATGTGACTTAGTCTATGCTTTGGACCATGTCCAGCCTGTGTCACAAAAATAAAACTGGAGAAGATGCCTTCATGTGTAAGGGCACGTGTAAGCACATAAAACTCAACTTCCTTTCTCCTCCAGATTTGAAACAACACCTTGCCTCTTAGGTAAATCCATCAATGACCATCTTTCAGTTCTAAGACAGGAACTCTAAATGAGGTAGTTTTATTTTGCACAGAATAGTTAAAAATCTGCTGAGATAGGGAGGATGTAAGGAACCATTCAGTGTTGTTGCTGGAGTGCCCATCACTCAGAGCAGGGGTGTTCACTCTGATCTGCTGTCCTTGCCTAGCAGGATGTTGGACTGTGCACCTGAGGAAGTTGTTTGCTTTCAGACACTTTTGAAATGAATGTGTTTCTATACTTTTAAGCGCTTTTTTGGAAGGAAACAAGTTATTTTACTCTTGTTGGAAAACTTGAAAAAAGAACTGGAGTTACTGGGGACTAGAATGAAGGCGGTAGGGTTATGGGTTAGGTGATGGAGAGAATTGCTTATCAGAGCTTGGAGATGTTTGCTTCCCTGAGCATTGCATTGTTCACATTAATTACCCTTGGGCACTTTGAGCTTTTGGAGAGGGTTGGTTCTCAACTGTTGGGAATAGAAAAGCAGATGATGGATGTATCAGGCTTTTATGAACAACAAGCATTTATGATCCTTGGCTGCTTGCAACCAAGTTTGTGCTAGTACAGGAAATAACTTCTTTACTGAATGTAGTAAACTAAACACAGCCATTTCAGGAATAGAAATGTGAATATTGCCATGGAAGACGTTTATGTTCTCTTAATAATTTTTTTTTAATTCTTCAAAGTCGTGTGTCTGCGATGTAGTGAAATATGGTGCACTAAAATTGTAGACCAGATTATTGAGCTCAGTGATCTCCCAAGTGATAAATTTTTAAAGATTTTATGGTCACTCAGAATAGTTGTCATGGTAATTCCAGTCCCTGTTCACAACTAATTAAAACTCCTCAATAATCTTCCACAACCATTCGTGGTCTTCATATTGTTTAAAAAGGGAGTATTCCTGCTTCAGCTTTCCCATGGTAGTTAAGATATCTGTGCTTTTCTTTCTTTGCATCCAGCTGTCAAAGTATGTGGAAATTTATATTTGCATGAAGACGTTTTTTGGTTCTTTTCCCCAGAAGAGGTTCTATTTTTACAGAAACTGTGGGAAGAGATTTGGACATTTTGGCATTCTAATACTACAGTACAACTGCTCTATGTACCTATTTTTAAAATCAACATGATATCTTTAACCCACATTAGGGTAAAATAACATTATTTTAGATATTGTAGATAGAATCAGTGCTATTATTGACTAGCATAACACCAAATACAAAAGGTTTATGGTGATCCCAAGTCAATAGGGAGAACGCTGCAATACATCAGGTAAAAGCAGTTCTTTTATTTTTTTTTTCCAGCATATGAAAACAGGAGTTCCAGATTTCTGGTCTTAATTGAAATTTGGGATGAGATCTGCAGTCATACTGTGATGCATCAATATACTGTGAGCAAAATTATGGATGAAGGATCTAAAAATCTGTTGATTTTTGGAAGATTTATGTTCTCTTCCAAGAAGATTAACCTATTTGCACTTTTTTGGTTCAACTTAGTAATGTCAAAAGTAGTGAAAAGATGATTAAAAGCACAAGGTTG
The DNA here is from genome assembly GCA_013396995.1 of Dicaeum eximium. Lineage (NCBI taxonomy): Eukaryota > Metazoa > Chordata > Aves > Passeriformes > Dicaeidae > Dicaeum > Dicaeum eximium. The sequence goes on along the minus strand of VWZP01004262.1, from coordinate 2,431,445 downwards.
CAAGCAGGAGAATTATTTTCATAGGCCACTTCCTGGAGAAGTGGCAAAAAAAGAAATTTCACTATTAACGAATTCTACCATTCTACTTAGATATTGCAGGTTTTTCCTTGTGAAAAGCCTTGAACATATTTTTCTACCCAGAGGAGCAAATATGCACACAGGCTTGTTTGGATATGTATTCTCAATTTTGTTTCATACATCTATTATATGTTCCTCCTTTAGGATTCCTCCTCCTCCTTCTCCTGCTGTATTTTTTTTTTCCAAGGCATTTTCAGGGCTGGGAAATAATTGGGACACAAATTTGCAGTACGCAGCGCGGCATTTATGGAAATGTCTGATTCGCTCTGAACTGCAAATTCTAAATAATGATAAGTGGAATTACTGCTGTAATTATCCTTCTGTAGGGAACATTTCTAACTTGAAATATAAAGCCTGCCTATTAAATAACGTTTATCAGGAATGTTTCCTTAGGCATAGATTTCAGAATTGTATTTTATTTTTATCTTGATCAAGATCCGACTCTGCAGCGTTTGTTAGAGACAGGGAGAATAACTAGAACAGGCAAATGCCTCATAGGCAACAGGAAAGCCAGTGGAGAGATGAAAGATGAGCTTCCAGCAGCTGCAGAAAGGATATACACTTCAAGGGTGCCCCATAAGCCTTATAAAGCAATAAAGGAAGGAAAACAACATTATGAAGGGTCCTAACAGTCATAAAATTCCAAAAATGGCAAGGATTGCTTTCATTATATAAAGTGTTCGTTAAAGCTTTAAATAATGAAATAAACCCTTGACACTGAGAATGGAAACCTTCACTGTTCAACCAGCCTCTGTTTACTTTACAATAATCCAGGCCATAAAAGTCGTGCCGCGCAAATTCCCCGTTCCGCGGGAGCTCCGGGATGCCCGAGGACCACGCAGGTCCCCGGCTGCCAGGGGGTCTCAGCCGCTTGCCCGGCTCCTGGCCCGGTGCCACCCCGCTGGCAGACACTGCTGCTCCCCAGCCCTGCCAGCCCCGAGAAAGTCTGAGTCACAAAATCCCTGGGATTGTTTNCTGAAGACTTTGGGACCAGAAAGTAAGTGGGGTAACACATTAAGGGGTCTTTTGGGATTCAAGGTGGAGATACTAAAAAATGGCTTCCATACAAATTTATTTGCTGCTCACATACTTCTTTAAAACAGTAGAATTTTAATTAAAACTAAGCACTTGGCAGGATATGCTGCAGAAACTTAATTTCTCTATCAAAAGAATGGGAAGAAAGTATTTATTTTGAACAGGAATACTTTCCAAATTCAGAAGACCTTGAATGTCTTATTTAAGCCCTGTAAAAATAGTTTACCTTCTCTGTTAATAGCATAATCTGTTTAAATATTTTCTCCTGAATTAGAGCCCTCTTTAGGAAACATTATAAGCTTCACATTGTTAAGTACACATGGAGCACTCTTCCTTATCTTTCACTGAAATTCAGCCATTTTCTGCTTTGCTTGCAACAAACAGGAACAAAATATACCCTTGGGGGAAAAAGAGAATTCCGATATCGGTGGGTAAAATTGTCACCTTTAAAAAAAAATGGAAACCTTTAAGCTACAGCATAATCTCCTTAAAGGCACTTGAGCAGTTCTGTAATTTATGGCACTGGTTGCAGTGAAAGTGTGGGATCCCATTAATTTTTCTGCCCACTTCCAGAGTTTGCCATTTGTTTCTTTATCCTAGTTCTGAGCAGTTTTCTAAGATGCTGCTGTAGTTGAACATCATTTTTAAAAGACATTGGAAAAGAAAATTACTCCTGATATATATTTTTGTGTTCTTGTATGTGTTACAAGATATATTTGTGGATCTCTGGTATCTCTGCACCCTCCAAAATGAAATCTTTTGTCTCTTGGCATATTTCTGGGAGACCAGACAGGGAGACTGTCTGCATCATGAGTGGGAGAAGTAAATGACTCACAGTTCTCTTTATGAGGAGCTTTGTTTCATTCAAATCCCTCTTGCCAAGATGCTGACACTGAATTTGAGTCATCAGCAATAAACAAGTTGTACAGAAAATTTAATCTTTAGAGGGCAGAAAATCATGGGCAAAGGAAAGACACTCACTGGTGAGCTCTGTGTTAGTCTGTGCTTGAGAGGAATTATTGATTGCATTATTTCCCATGGTTGATTTTTCCCTAAGTGCCTTAAACTAATTCAAAATCCCAGCCTGAAATTTCATTTCAAAAACATGTATGTATAGTGAAAACACCAGCATCAGTCAGGCTTTGAGATCACAAAGTACAAAATTGAGTTTTCACTGCACTAAACCAGGTGATTTTGGTCCCTAGTTTTGTCATGAGCTTTTTTCTTATGCTGTGTCGTGAAAGGCTGAGATCAGTAAGAATTTTTGGCATCTTCCAGTAAAAAAGAAAGATGTGGTGAAATTTAGCTTGTATTGGGTTTTGTTTTTCCTTTTTGCTCCCCTGTATAAAGCAATAATTTCAAATAAATGTACCTAATATATCATGGTAGCAGTTCTTCAAGACTGCATGTGTTTGTTTTCAGAAGTGGTAATAGATCAGCTAATAGGTATTTCAGTTGAAAATGAAACTTTTGTGCTATATCAACTCTAAGAATTTTACTTCTGTGAAAGCAGCACAGCACCTTATTTTTCTGTGGTACCACTGTTTCTAACCATTCTCAGCTTTGAAAGTGCAAATGCTTTAAAGAAGGCTGGAAATGCACAGATATATTCAGTTTAATAACCTTTGTATTTTCACATTTAATAACCTTCCCTTCAGCAAAACACTAAGAAGTCAATAATTTGCTGATTACAAAATGTGCCTTTTCATTTTTGGTTTAAGGTGTGATTCAGTCTAGGACATGACATACAAATGGATGGAGTTGACTCATGGAGAGGCCCACAAAGGGGACAGGATAATGGGAATGACTTCAACATTTGCAGGCATTTCTTGCTCCCCAAAGTGTCTTGCCCAGTGTGGAGTATCCCCAGGGGCTCTCTATTACCTGGCTTTCCTTTCTTGCTCTGACTGTGCTGTAGTTACAGTGCCCTGACCCGCCTGCCCCAGCTTTAGACCATTGTCTCTGTAACGAGGCAGAAATCCAGCACTTTGGAAGGAGAGAGGAAAACCCAGTAAATATTCAAAGAAAACACAGGGTCTAATGCAAACAGTAACAGTTGTGATGAGCACAGTCGAATGAACTTACACTGCGGTGCGGCTTTGCTAAATATAGCTACAGAAGAGTTGTTGTCTGCGGGCGCTGGTGTCGGGGAGCATTGCCATCTGCAGCTGGGGAAGTGGCAGAAACAGGGCTACAAATCACAAACAGGAGACAAGGCAGTGGGATTACAGACTGCCAGAGCCCTGGTCCTGTACTTGGCTCAGCTGGGCAACCTTGCTCCTTGGAGGGGTGGATGGTCTTTCGTTCGTGCTGTCCTTTTCATTGTAAATGTGGCATTTTCCCTCTTGTGCCTGGAGAGACTCTCTAAGACTTATTTCAATAGTAATGAACTTGTTTTGGAGAAAGAGGGTCAGTGTACTGCATGCCTGCTGTTCAGCAGCCCTTGGAGAGCCAATTTTAAACATGGAAAAAAGCAGGGTAACATTTGCTCACTGTTGGTGCGTTCGGGTCTCTCAGGCTTGTGCTTTGCTCTCCCCTGCTGGCCCTTGGGCACAGGACTCCCTAGGGAATACACCTGTGGCCTCCCATGGTGGAAACCTGTCAGATCACCAGTGGAGGTGAGGAAGAAAAGAGCAATGTGTCCAGGGGGAAAAAAACCTGGAGAGTGTTGATGCAAACAGGAGACTGAGATCCTTGGGTGCAGTGAAGTGAATGCAGCCTGGGAGGAAGGGAGAGAGAAGGAGGGCAGGGGACCAGCTGTGGGATGAAGCTGAGAAGTAGCAGAGCTGGACAAAGCACTTGGGAGCAGAGCCAAGGCCAGGGGATGGGGCGAGAGCCATGGCAGAAGACAGGCAGGCAGAGCAGAGGCCTGCAGGGAGCTGCTAAATGGAGATGCCACCTTTCAGCTGCGTGGCATTGTGCGATGGTGTCTTGTCCCAGGGATGCCCATCCTCAGAGTGCCCTGCAGCCATGTGCTCCTTCTGCTCCCACACATCCTTAGTGCTGCAGTCTTGTCATCATCTGTTCATCCATGGCCTGGCCTTTTCTTTAAACCCATTGCCAGCCTTGTTCCCTGAGCAAAGAGATGTAAATTTGCAGAGGCTTTGGAGAGTGGGAAAACCCAACACATTCTCTCTGCTCAAGGGACTTGTGGGTGAGACCCTTTCCCCTCCCTGAGTCTGCTGGCTTTTCAAGAGAAGAGTTAGTTAAAAACAAAAGGGTACCATAAATCCTTTCTTCCCAGGGCAAGAAAGTATAGTTCTAGTTATCCTGTTGATACTCTCAGAAAGTCAAGACTAAATGCAGCATTGCACTGTGGAAGAACATGAGCTAAGTGGACCTAACTGGAAAGGAGTTTGCTCCTCAGATGACAGATGTAAAATTATCACATTCATTTGCAAAGGAAGGAAGGATATAGTCCAAAGGTCTTAGTATTGTGTTGAGAAAACTGAGTGAATGTGATTTATGGTAAGAACAGAGTTTAAGCTCACCTAACCTTTGGTGAGCTGTGCTTAGTATATCTTTAGAGCTTACACAATGAGTTCAACACAGCTTTGAATGAAATAGTTTTACATATGTCATAATAATATTTTAATGGTTAATGAGCTATTGTTGATAATCTAAAGTCAGTCTACCTGAAAAAACACACATGAACACAATCCTGATAAATAAAGCATAGTACTTCCCTGGAGAATGTGATACACTTGACTTCCATCCACCTCAAAATGGTGAAAGTCATGCTACAATGAAAATTGTGGAGGTTTTATATTTTGCTTTTGCATGTTTTTTTAAATTGGTGACTTGGGAAATGATGGACATGATTATAGAAAGTTTAGTGATAATTCCAAATGAATTTGCTGCTTGCTCCTGGAAACTGAAATATTTCCATAATAAATTCTCTCAAAAATTCATTTTATTGGTGATTTTTTTGGTGGAGTCAGTGGTCTGGGGAAGGAGTTACTGTTGTTTCTGCTCAGAGTAATTCTTTAATGGTGAACTTCAATAGAGTGAGTCTTTCATTTCAATTTGAATGAAAAATTATTACTGACAAGAGATAACACTTGATTTTTATCTTTCCCACTTTGGTGTCAAATGACTGGTTCCTGTCATTTCATTAAGACAATACAGGTTTATAAACTAGTGGAAGAAACTTTAAGGCAGGAATGGGTGCAGGTTGCATGAGCCATGTCTGGAATGTATGGCTGGAGGTATTGATTTGCATGTGTATGTACTATCATGTGAGTGGAGGAGTAATCAATAGTCAAGCACCTGTTGTTAATAGTTTCATATCTAAAATGGCATTTCCAGCTTTCACATGCCACAGAAGAGCTGTGGTTCTCCACAGGGTACCTCTGTTCTCCTAAAAGAGCAATAATAAAAGAAAAAAGCAAAATTTTTACTCAGGCTATGTCTGAAATGCATGAGACTTTGGTGTTGATGAGCACAGGAAGTCAGTAGTAATTTGTTTAGCAACAGTTTGAAAGAAAAAATGGCTCACATTTTATAACTTTCAAATAAAAGCAAACACATTTTTTCATTAAAACATTTTGATGAAGTGGTATCTATTGTTACTGTCTGATTTTGTGAGAAGCCGATGATTACAATGGAGAGGGAGCTTGTTTCACTAGCTTGAACACATGCCAGGAGTGTTCAAAATGGGAAGAAATGTGCTTGAAAAGTCAGTGAGCTTGAACTTTAAAGACTTAGGACCTCTTGCCAAGTCTGCCACTTCTTCCCTGTGTAAATATGGGAAAGTTATCATTTGAAGTGCTCCAGTCTCGGTCTCCTCATTTAAAAACACAGATATTTTAGCCGACTTCTTTTGTAAAGCAGTTTGAGATATGGTAGTGAAGAGTCTGGGTGTTATTTTAAGGACTGTTTTTGAAGCAGGGGCAAGAGGTTGGCTCAGGACACTGGCAGAGAGATTTGGAGAATTTTGCCTCCTTATTGCTTTCTGGAACCATTCCCAAGAAAAGGTGTTCCAGCAAGGCGTAGCAATTAAAGACGTTTTTATGTAGTTATTGATTTCAGACTGGCAGACACTGGTGCTACTTTAGCACCCATTTGCCAGAGCAGCTGGGATTGGAATGAGTGTGTTGTTCCCTTGGCAAACGGTGTCCTTAGGTAAAGGTTGAGTGCAGGGATGGAAGAGCACACACAGGCTCACGTTGCCATGTCCAGCTGGACACTACAGTCAATGCTCCTCTTCTTTTTGTGGTGTCCACCCTCCTAAGCCCTCCATCCCCAATACAGAAATCCAGTGTTGCAAGTGAGCTTTGGCTGCATGATGAGTCTCACAGGAACAAACAGGCCTATTGAAAGGGCAGGGAATATGGTGTTATGTAAAAAATCTTTGTATTGTAAAAGCTAACCCTCTTTTTAGTTTATGGAGTAGCTTATATTGAACACAAGCATATATATATATATTAAAAAAAATATATATATATATAAAACACGCATATATGCATGTATTAAATTCAATATTTAGCTCCAGAGTCAGGACTGTATCTCTGCTTTGGTGCCAAACTTCTCCCAAAATGTAAGAAGACTAAAAGAATACATTTTGTTCTACATGACTAATTATGCATCATTTTTTGGTGGAAATCTTTTACAGAGAAATGTTTTTGTATCTTTATATTAAAAAAACATAGCTTACCTGGGGAAGCTTAAGATGCAGTGAAGTGTCACTTTAATTGAATTTAGGAAATACAAATGTTTGCCTCCAATTTTTTTTTTTGATACTTAAATGGAAAGACAGACAAAGAATCTCTATGGTACTATTTTCTAGTGGATCTGTTGTAGTTCTGTTTTGTTTTGGTTTTGTTCCTCAGTACTGCTCAGAAATTAGCTAAAACATTTTTATTGCAGAAATGATATAGCAGCAGTTTCAAGTCTTTTGTGCCTTACATGCTCAATTAGAAAAGTCCCATTCATTATAGAAAATGCTAATCAGTGATGTGTTTTGCCAGCCACTACAAGCCCACACATTCTATATAATCCATTGTTTATTAACCTAATGAAGGTCATTGCAGCTTTTGAAAGCTTGTTTGCAGCACATCAAAATGGTTTTAAAACTCTGTGCTGCTGGACTTTGGTGCTGAAATAAGTCAAGGTTGGGTATTTTCTTGCCAGAATGGCTCTGGCCTAAATTGAGTTTTTTCTAGGTGGAATGATCATTCTGTGCTTTTCATTTGTTCATTTTAATTGTCAGGACAGATGGACAGTGCCTCGGTGGCTAAGCTGATGGTGCTGCCATGAAGAAGCTAGACACTGTCTTTATCCACATCTTATTGATTATCCTTTTCTTTTCTTGGCAGGTGACATCACACAGAAGGGATATGAAAAGAAGAGATCAAAATTAATTGGGGCCTACCTGCCACAGCCTCCCGGTATGTGTATCTGTGCTTGTGATATATGAAGATGTCAAGTGTACTGATAGTTGCCACTGTAGAAATCTGCATCTCTGAAGAAATACATGTGGCAGAAACAAAGCTATTGTTTTGCAGAATAAGCTTATTCCATCCATTTTGTGTGTATTTTTATATATATGTCTGCTTTGATGTGTGTGTACATTTTTTACATATGTTGGTGTGGGTTTGGCAGTCATGTCTGGAAAATTAAATCAGCCTAGGCTTGTTAGAGAGGCATTGTTTGTTGGAAGGAATGCAGGAATCCAAAGGAAAACGTGATGTCCTAACTCATTAATATCTCAGCCATGTGAAGTTTTCTGAACAGAAGTATGCAAGAGAGGAAGAGAACCTTGGATCTTTGTAACTTCCCCCATTTCTGGGTTTCCTGTCCAAGTCTCACTTTTGAAGACACCAGAGACCATCAATATCCTTAGAGTTCAGCTTGTCCTCAGGCATGTGGGCAGCTGACCTTTTACACATACCTGGTTCTAGTATTAAAGGATGGGCTGCATGCACATGCCCAAAAGGTGTAAAAGTACATTCAAACTAAATTTAATAATGTATTGCTTCACTGAATTTATTTCAGATATATATGTATAAGAACTTTCCAGAGTTCTTTTACTCTTGTGGGGCACTGGACCACGAAGTTCAATGTGTAGTTGTAGGCATTGGTGTAGACCTCTCTTCTGTCTTGGTCTCAGAGGAGTGTGCCCGTACATTCCTGGTCTCTCTGACCTCACAGAGGCTCCACTTGGGCTTGGCTGTTCTCTGAGCCTTGTTTTTGTTGCAGGTCTCAGCACTAGTTTCTCCTTCTTTTACAAAATCATTCCTTTTTAGTGGAATTGATGGGGTTTTATTTAAACTGCTGATGTGTGAAGGCACTGCCTTGTTCTCTCTTTGTCAGGTTTGTATATCTATTGTCTAGCTCCACAGCAGAATGCTGAGTTTGTGCCTTTGGATTTCACTTGGTCTGCTCCGCTGGTTGGAACTCCCCAACAGAGATCAGTGTTACAGACACCTCTGTTTTCTGAAGTGATACAGTTTGGTTTGAGGGTGTCTGTGACATTCCCAAACCACAGGGAGCCATTAGAGAATGAAGCAAATCAAATCAACAGAATTATAATACCAGAGGTGCAGTATATTAAATTTCTGGATATTTATTGGTGCAACCCGACTATCAGACATACATTAGTCTTCACAGCTGATTCTCATGAGACTTGCTTAGATTTGCTGGGTTATGGAGAGCCTCACTGCAATCCTCAATGCAGCAGCACAGTTGGTACCAGAATCTGTTTATTTTTTTAGGGGTTACTCTCCTTTCTTCACACAAGCAAATAGAGCTGTTTCTCCAGAAAGCTCACAGTCCTCTGGTCAAACTGTATCCATGGCTGAAACTGCTGGGGGTTCATATGCATGTAATGATGTAAGAGAGAACATGGAGAACCCTCACAGATTTACCTTTCAAGGTCTCTACTGTGATACTTAAGTTTTGCAGTGTAAGGAGAAGCAGAAGGATCTGTGTTAGCCAGTCCTGTGGTGAGGTCCATTCAGTAATTTGAAGAGGTCATGACTGAGAATGTAGCTGACTTAGAGCTGTTTTAAAATGAGACAAAATGGAATGAACATTTTCTGCTCACCCAGTTGCTGGAAAATCCCTCACAAGGAATGTGGAATATGGATAAGTGAAGGTAATAGGATCAAGAAAAAAAAGTATTGAAATATTGTCCACTGTTTTCTTGTAAATATATTAAGCTCAATCATTTAGCTGATGGCTAAATGGATTATTTTATTATAGTGGAAGACACTGCTTCTGCTGTATTAAAGTATTTTCCTACATAAATGGATACTATTCGTGCTTGGGTCTTTTGCTGTCTTTGTACTTTTTGTTTGTTTCGTTGTGTTACCTTTTGGACAAAACTTGAAAAGGTTCGATTTCATATAATCCTTCTAAGACCTTATTCATCTGAATGGCTTTAAGTCCCTGCTCACTAGGAAGGGGGAGATTAATCCTTTCCAAAAAAAGTAGGACGACAAAACAGATGCTGCCTTTTGTAAGCCTCTGGTAATATCTCAACAATCACATCCATGACCAATTAGCCTTTTTTTAAAAATAAATTTTTGTAACCTGTTTTGATGGGGAATGCAAGAACTTATAAGCTTTGATGGACTTGGATCTTGGTTTTATAAGTGAATAGAGGTTTTGGAGATATTTTAAACCAGTATGGAAACAGACATGATTTTGCTGGGATGGGAGGCGTTGGGAAAGGGTAGGAATTTGCATTCTGTGACTCCGTTCAACAAACTGAAGGAAATCCAAAGGCATTTCCCCTCTGCTGGGACACCCAGTCCTCCCGCTGCACCTTTGCTAACATTCCTAACGCCCATGTTGGCAGAGTGGAACATCGACCCGCGTTGGCTCCGTGGGTGTCCTGTGGTGTCTGTGCGTGCGTGTGCGTGTGTGCTCTACTGCATGGGGGCAGCAGCTCCACTCGTTGCTGTAACAAATGTAAAAAAACTAAACGTGAATTAATTAGTTTTTTTCAACTTGTTACAGCAGCGAATGGAGCTGCCGCGGTACGGTGTAGACTGCAACACAGTGAAGGAGCTGCCAGAAGAATGCTCCGCACTGCCAACATTGGTGTCTGTGACATCCGGGAAGCGGCCGCTAGAGAGAGAGCAGCCAGCACGGCAGGAAACCGGCCTCTCTTTTATTTTCGTTTTGGTGAGCACGATGAATGTATCTTTTCCAGTCCATATCTGTATATAACTGTGCCTCATCTGGAAGCCTCTGGTAGACGCCTACATCAGTAGGATTGACATGGGGCTGCCAGTTGCAAGGCAGGACAGCCAAAGGATGACATCTGGAAGGCCGTTGCTGACTTTCTCTGCCTAAGAGTGAAGTGACGGGAAAGGAGAAGGAATAGCCCTTCTTAGTAACATTTGAGCATATTAACACTTCTGTAGCTTCCATACCATGGATACTTGGGAGGAGATTGCATACAATAAGCTGGTGAAACACAGGAATGCGTCTGTTTTTAATTCCCTTTTTGGCACTGCCTTTTTACAGTGCTCTAAACAGGCCCAAGCTCACCAGATTCCAGAGGAAGCTGTAAAAGCCTAAGCACCCCTAGTTCTATGCTGTTTTCAAGTTGAGATCTCTGCCTGAGCTCTGCTCACATCCAAGCCATTCAGAAGCAGGCTGACTTCCAGGAACAGGCATCAGGGTGGTAGGGCAGGCTGAAGGAAGAACATTCCACAGGGTTACATTTCTGCAAGGCAAAGCATGACTCCAGCCATTCCTGTAGAACTGTGGCTTTCCTAGATACCCATCCCTCTGGCAGGCCCTGTGGCTGGTGGCAGGCATTCTGCTGAATCCCTACATTTGTAGCAAGGCTGCACAGGATCCACAGCCCCTCAAGACACCAGATTTTCTCTTGCCAGCCATGTGGGCACATGGAGAACATCACACTCTAGCCTGAGTGCTTGTCCATGCTCGCACGGGCTGTCCAGACACGTTGTAAGAGATGGCTGAGGGAAGACAAAATTTACAGTTCTGTCAGAACAAGACATATCTGTAAAAAGTATTACCTATTTCAGAAACCCTTCTCCACTCATTTTCAAACCAATTTGCTATAATTCTATGGAGGAGACCTATATTGGATTCTGACTGTGTTTGTATTTCTTCTCTTACACAGGGCCGCTCTAGGTCAGGTTCCCTCGTCTGACATGGTTAATTTCCTCTGCCTGAGACTTTTGCAAAATGGGAAGGATTTAATGTAAATTGCAATTTCAGGTTTAACAGTATTGGTGGTATTAAACCATGTGATAAATGTAACCAGTAAAAGGCTGTAGACATATACAAACAGACATATGTATATCGTCTTTTTGTCATGCTTATTGGGATGCTCTCATTTTAGAAAGGGAGAGCTGTTACTTTTCAGAAGTGGGATTAATGTAAGGTAAAGCCAGGCAGCCATGTGGTTGATACTCCTCCAGGTGGTGTAGGAGCTGGCTCTTAGGCTCCCTGTTTCTGACAGGACAATCCCAGAGAGCGTATTGTCACATGTTGTAGAGCAAACCTGCAGTGGCACACGGGATGTGCCAGATCCACTGCACATCTGCAGGCTGACTCCGCAGTGCATGCACAGTAGGGCTGACACATCCAGATGCTGCACAGACTGCACATATGCAAAGGACATTTGCACCATTCCAGCCAGGCTGCTGAACATCCAGAAGCCCAGAACAGATATGCTGCATTTGGCAGTGTTAATGGGAGAAGGGATGGGGGAGCTCCCTTTTCCTTTCCCATTAAATCTCCACCTGCTTTAAGTCAGGGAGACAAAAGTACAGCTTTGTTTCCTCAAGATGCTTTCTCAGGAGATATTCTGTGTGCAGAGCAGTTTTTCTTTCCTTAGTGTGCCTGTGTGTCAGACATCTAAAAATAATAGTGAATCCAGACCTGTATATCTGTAGATGTATTCCAGTCCCTCTTGTGTGGTGACCTTTCTCTTACTGCCTCTGTAGAGGAACCATGACAGCCAAGAGCTAGAGTAACCACTTAAACAGGGATTTATTTCAGAATAACTTTCTGAATTTTATCTTGATTTGATCATTCAGTTCTGGGTAAGATAACATGGACAACTGCATGCACACTATAAAGAGAAACCCTCCCTAGGAAAAAAAACCCCTAAATTACCTATATTCCCCATAAGCTGTGGTTTTACCCAATTTGCTTCCAGTGTTTTTCCAGGAAATTTGATTATTCATTCACAGAACAATGTTGTTATCAATTAAGCATTGTTTCTAACAGCTCAGACATGGGTGGTTCATTCTCTCTTAATCAAGTGCTATGTCTCTGCTAGATTGCTTTCTGTAATTTCCCATCATTGGTACCACCAGTGTAGCTCTATTTGTAGTGTAACCATGTAGACCAGTCATCAGTGCTTTATTTATTATGGTTAATAAATCTGTGAGATGTGGTGCTTAAAAGGCACCTGCTGCTCCTTTCACATGCCTAGAGACAGATCCCTGCACCTCCTGCTGCCAGAGCCCCAACAGCACCAGCTTGGGAGCATTTCAAGCTATGCAGGGCAGAGAAGATAATACATTTGTGCAGAAGATCCCTTTGCCTTACAAAAAAGCAATTTTCTATAGAATTACAGGAACCAATTTCGACAGCCTCTCTTATTAGCATGACACATACATTAATATATATCTGTTCTCTGTGCATATATTTGCATACTTTCTGTGTGTATGTGTGCATGCCTTTGCTTTCAACTATTCTTGCTGCTGTCTTAAGGCACTCCAGGTAAACTTGGTGATTACAATTTCATTTTTCTTCCACAGACATTATTTGTATTGCAACATTACTTGGATTGCAAAGATTGCAAGGAAATATTTAAACAGAATTTGATTCTGAAAAAATGCTTTAATGCATTCATTTTATTAATACTAGCAAGTATTCCTATCACATCTGCCTTCCTAATCCTCAAAGATCTTACCAAGGGATTTCAAAGAGTCTATGTGTGTTGAGAACATGGATCTCTTTGAAAGGCACATGCATTGCACAACTCATGGGCACGTCCCTGAGACAGTGCAACAGATGTTTCACAGATGAGAAACTACAGCACACAGACAAATGCCTAGTAAGCCTTGGGCTTAAAAAAGAGTTTGGTTTTGAATGGGTGGATGCCTGCAGAGCTTAGTTTGGATAAAAAGGAAGGTACTGAAAACCTCTGAGAAGTACCCCTTGAGGCCATCACTTGAATATGATGGTTACTGTTTTGGTTTTGCCACCATGACTGAGAGTCCAGTTACTATTTTATAATTCTTTGAGTTTTGATGGCATCTCTGTTTTCTGTCCTGTACCTAGATCTCATAATATTAAACCTTATTCAAATACAGAGCAAAAAATACCTTCCTTCACTTTTCACTAATGAGTACATGATGAAATCAGTTAGTAATGCAGGTAGTGGTTTCAGCACTTGGTGTGATGTTTTTTGGGTGGAGGATATTTTTAGTACATGTCAGAGTTGGTATGTTTTTCAAAGAATTTGAGGATTTCCAAGGAAATACCTGGTGATGTTCCTGGAGGCCATCTGCAGAACATAAGAGCATAGGAGGAAACATGAAATTTTTGGTCTAAAATCTGACAAATGGATGACGAAAGATGTCTCAGTCAGAGGTAAACAATAGAAGGTAGAAAGGAAAAACACAATTGAGGGCCTTAAAGCTTAACCAGTGCTGGAGCAGAGGAGGTGGAGCCTGTGGAGGTCTTTGAAGAACTGGGTGCCACTGTCAAAATGACAAACTGCTGGAGTTCACAGTGCTGCCTGAATTTGTCTGCAGTGTGATTTGACCAGCCCATGGATGAGGATGTTTGCTTTGTGAATAGGTAGTCTTCTTTTGCATATTCTCCAAAAAGAATCTTTTGGGAATGGGACACTGAAGCTGTCCAAAGGAAAATGGAAATCAAACATCACATGTGCTCTGGAGCTGTAATGTGATGTCCACCATCACTGGGATAAAGGAGAGAAAAAAAGAAGCCCGTGATATCCATGCTAAACTTGAATTGAAAGCTAAACCTTTCAAGGAAATGCTGGAAGGCAAAATTGAGATTGTAATAATGAAAGAAAATTTGAAGTATGTGCATTGTTTTAAGTCAGACCTAGAGTAAGCTCACCTGTGAAGGAAAACCTTTAATTAAACAAATCTAATCAAAAATTACATTTTTCCAGATTTATCTAGCAGAATGTGGCTCCACTTTCCTGGTTGTCTTTGGTTAGAAGTATTGCATTTTAAATCTTCCTTGGCTTATCCAGTGAATTCATTACTTAGTTGTACATTTGATGGGAAGAGTGAAATGCCGTGCTAAGTAACGAGTTCCATGGGGATGGTGTGACATTTAGCATGTTTACAAAATACACTGTGTGTTCATACCTGGCTTTGCTTTTAAAGCTGAGCCATCAGCCATTGAACAGAAGCTCAGGAAATACTGTGAAGGGAAGGTAAACACTGTTTCTTAAACTGCACTGCAAGCACTGTGTGCCTTCCTTCCCACTGGCCCTGGAGTTGTTTGGTTTATCCTACAGCTCTCTCTCCTGGGGGCACACACTGTAAGTTAGTTTTAGAACAATAAATGTAGCCTCTGTCTAAGAATGCCTTCTATTTCTTGTCAGTTAGACATTTCAGCTTTTAAATATTTTTAGATTCAAAAGTTTGGCACAGACATAGGAATAAGAGATACATCAAAGCTTGTCAGCTGACATTGAGGAAAGAATTGTCCTCTCTTGGAGAGAGCAGTGCAGCTATTGCCATGTTATCAGCACATAGTGTTGCAATTTAGCTACAAAAAGAAGTAATAAAGAAAGGAGGAACCAGGAGATGAAGGGGGAAAAAAAAATTAAAAAGAGGTGAAACCTGCTTCCAGCTGACAGTTTTGTACCTTCCATGCACTTAAAAATAAAGTTATCCAGCGTGCCGTGGTATTGCTTAAATATTGCTTAAATTTACCTCTTTACTGAGGCTCTCTCATTTCTAGCTAAATTCAGTCAAGACAGGATCCAGCTTGCAGATTAGGATTTGTGGATTGATATATCTGCATTAAGTTGTCTGCCTATGAACCTTATATTTATGCTTCTATTCTTATGTGAAGAGATATAATTAATTCAGTTGATGAAACCCAAAGAACTTTTCAGTTTATTCCAAAGCAGATGCTTCCACTGACCACTTGCACAGCTCTCAAGACTTCACTGGATTTAGGGAGCTGCCTGAAGATGGGTGTCTGATATTGTTCAGGACTTCCTTCAGTGCTGGAGACATCTGCACGGAGTGAGCACACGTAAAACAGGACTTCAAGGGGTCAATGTCATTCTGGTCAAGCCGGGTGTCACAGTCCACAACATCTGCAAAGAAATTTGACACCTTTGTTTAGAATCCTGAGCTCTGGTCTAGGTCTTGGTTTTTCATAATGGGAGCTTAGCTTAAGCACCTTCTTGTAGTCACCTAAATATAGGTGTCTTAGGAACTTTATTAGAACATGTCTGTTTGCTCCAGTGCACCTGCTGATGCCTGTGTGTATTGTGATGACCATGGAGCACGGATTTCTAAGCCTCTCATATAAAATAACTGTTCCAGGTGTATATATTTTCCTGAAATTCTTCATGGCTTGCAAAGAGTTAATCACTAGTGCTAATCACACTTACCTGGTAAAGTCCTGCTTCAGCTGCAAGAGTTGGGGTGGACCACGGCATCACTTTGACAGTGACTGTGAATGTGTCTGTGCACAGGGCACTGGCATGACACCATCCTTTCTCTTAGGAAAGCCATTCATTGCTTTGCCACCTCCTTAAATTTAGGAATCGATGCAAGTATGGATTCTCAAGCCATTACGCCACCGATTCACAAACGCGTCTGGGGGAAGCTGCACTTGAACAAGCATTAGCACTTAACTCACCGACCCTTGTGCTGGCTGTGAAAGCTATCCATTTTTTGGGTTTAGTTATGTTCAGAAGTGAAAAAAATATATTCTTCTTACTGCACTATACTGCCAGAGCCTTCATGGAGGTGAACAATTTGGCCGTTAACACCGCTTTGTTTTTTGTGGCAACACTTCACTGATTTCATGGTACTCATTATTCTGCATGGCTTTTACTCCCACCCATCACTCAGGAATGGCAGTGTGTAGGCTCCTGCTATTGTGTCCTTTGTCTCACACCATCACTGGTGCCGTGGGAGCCAGCGGGTGCACAGGAAGCCAAGACAGTCCAGGCTAATTCCTGCTCCAGCCCCTTCAGTAGAGAACTGTCATCCAGTTCCTTGCTGTCTCTCCAAAGTGGGGCAGTGCTTTCTGTTTTTTCACCCTAGAGGAACATAATACAAAGAGGTGTCCCCACAGTTGGCTGATGCAGAGCTTCTCCTTGTATTTTAGCACACAATTAACTTCCTCATCTTAATTGGTGTTGTCACTGAGCCAAGTTCACATGTCCTGCTCCACTCTTGGGTAGAGATTTATTCACTGTTTTTATATATATTTGGGCAAGTGGGAAGTAAAGCCATCAAATGATCCCCCAGATCTCCTAAGACATTTTGATATTCTCATTTAGCTTTCTATAGCCTTAAATGACTACTGGAGCAGGATGATGAGTTGGGGCTCCCTCTTTCCTGACTGTATGATGAAACTTCATGTTGCCCATTGGGTCAGAACTGACTTACTTTAAAGAACAAACACATGTATACAAAGTAAAAGGAAATAAAACTTGCTAAAGTGTCTCAGTTTGAAGATTAGATGAGCCACTTAATGTATCTGTAGTGAAAACACAATCTCCATAGTGAACTGGAGGAGGGAAGAGCCCTTGGCAGTGTCAGGGAGTGATGTGGGCAGCAGAGCTGCCTGGCCAGTTGGGTGTCCTGCTGTCTTCTGCCATGGCAGGGTCAGTCTTTGATCTTATCTTATGTGCACTGTTTATTTTACACCTGGAAAAAGATGTTTGGGGTCTGCCCACAGCTGCAGAAAAGGGGCTGAGATACCTGAGGTGTCTCACAGTCACTAAGCCAGGAGAAGGAAGCCTCAGGCTGGAATGTGTTTTGCCCAATGGCTTTCAGGTCTACCTGGAAGATCTCCCTCCTACAGGAGGTGTCACTGAAACTGATGCTTTTCCTCACAATTTAGTTTCCCCTAGATGTTTCTAAAGCCTATTGCATGTGGTTTTGTTGTTTGGAAGATGCAGTTAATCCCCTTTTCCTGCAACATCATGATGTTGTACTGCAGCGGCAACATCTCAATTATCTTTCTTTTTTTTTTCTCCATGTGCCATTGCCCTACACAAGTCACTTGCCATGGGAAATGTGGCACTGCTCTTACTTAGCAAAGCCTCTGTCACACAGCATCAGTGTTAGGTGTAGAATTTTTGGGTGTGTTTTTTTAGGATATTTGTGAATATATGTGATTTCATTCCTGATGATGTAGATAAGGACTGAGATGAGCAATGGTGCTTAGCATCTCATACAGACTGAAACATAATTTTTGGAAAAATTTCAGTAAAAATCAGTTTTATTATTTACTGTGTATTGCTCATTTTTAGGGTGACCAAATAAAGAAGGAAAAATTCTGAATATAAAAGGGAGGACAAAGTATTTATTTTGATATATAAAAGGGAGGAGAAAGTACTCCTTTTGATTATTTCAGTGATTTAGAAGTCAGGTTCACCTGACTAAAAGAATATTAAGGGAAGTGAGAGCAAGTGAAATTATGCAGTACTATAGTGTGGAGACAGAGGAGTTAAATGAAGACATTTTATTTGATTTAAGAGAGTGAATTATTAATCATAATCTGAGTAGAGGAAAATTTATGGATTCATTCTGTCTTTTAGGCGCCTATGAGATTTTACTCCAAGCATGTTTTTTAGCCAACCAGCCATTCCTCCACAAAATCAGAGCAGACTTGACATTGCTGATAATCCAAAGATTTAAGAGAAAAAATAGATTTCAAGTGCAGTTTATTTTCACAAAGAAATAAGCATACAATGCCAACTTTTTTCAAAAGATGCTTGTTAAAGAGTCTGTTGAAACCCAACTGAGACTGATTGAAGTAATAACAGGATTTTCGGTTGGTCTGTAGTCTACATAAAAATTATTGTTTCCTCAAATGTAAACTCTTATCCCTCTCCAATAAGTTGGCATTGAACCATTCAGAAATAACAGTGGAGAGTTTTTACATTATATTTTAATTGAAACATATGAGCATATTTCCAAGCATTGTTTTGTTGAATTCAATTTCAAGTTATCAGTCCTACATTTGAGCCCTAAGTGCAAGGGGCCAGTTTTATTTTTGTTTTTACAGTTACACGTAGTGTGTAACTACTTCTTAAGGGCAAAAAAATTGTAGGAAAGAATCAATTTAATTTTGTCATGTACTCCTGTGCATCACACACCCCAGGCTCTGTGCTTTGTTAGCTCAAAGCTGAGTGCATCAGCTGGGCTTGTCTGCTCAGGTTCTTCTCTGGAAGAGAGCAGGGAGCCCCATTATGCCACTATTACAGATGCAGGTTTGCTTTCTTTTCCTGTTGTTTGTTTGAGCTTTCCTGCTTAAGTCATTGCCTTCACTCTTCTCTGGATGGTGTCAAAGAACATCAGTTTCTAGAAAAGTTTATATATCATGCTGCTGTTATATTCCTACTGTAGTTTAAGAAGCTTTCAAAAAAATACTGTTAAAAAATAAAGCAAATTCACTATGGGAAAGGGATCAATAAAAGGTTTGAGTATTAAAATACTGGATGTTTAGGCTCAGCATATTAAAATGCTGCAGGTTTACAAGGCTATTTTTGTTGTTTTGCTGGAACAGGTTTTTCAGCCTGGTTTAGTGCAGTCATTGTTTACTTTCTGACCACTGGTAGCTAAAAATGACTGTAGATATTACAATTGTTCCCTTCCCACAGGAGCTCGTTTCCACAGGTTAGTATTGTGTTGTCACCAGCTGACACCATCCAACCAGATGAGGTTTTAGGTGATACACACTGAGTTTTCCTAGGAACCAATTTGCAGGAAGGTTTCAATATCCATTGCAATGGTGTCTGCCTTTATTAGCTCATTAAAATATTTCCTAAATACTACTTTATGAAAAGTCATCTGTTTGTAAAATAAAAAATGCCAAGCTTACTGTCTGTTTGCTCTTTCTATGTTGTCCATGACCCTGGAAAAAAGGTTTTTTAGAGAGAACCAGGAAAATAACCCCATCAGAAAAGCTGACCAGAGGCAAGTAGTGTGTAACCAATTGACACAACACGATTTAGGCACTGAATGTTCATTTCCTGCTCCTAGTGTATGCTGAACTCCCCCTCACTATAAGTCTTCCAAAATTCAATCAGAATGAGCTGTTTGGTTTTTTTTTTTTCATTAATGCAGGGGTGGACCAGGCGTTACCACAAGAGCGTCGAACTCCTGTCACTCCGTCCTCTTCCTCCCGGTATCACCGCCGCAGGTCCTCAGGGTCACGGGATGAGCGCTACAGATCGGGTGAGTGGGCCTGAAGACCCCAGAACTGGAATGAAAATCTGAAATGTCTCCTTCTGTTCCTCACTTTTTTAGAAAGAGATTTGTTGTAAGCTCATGTAGCTATGCAAGGGGAGCATTCATTGTGTGAATAGAGAGACACGTCCAAGCGTGGAGTTACAAAGCCAAGATAGATCTGGAACTGGAGCTGGCAGTGAGCATGAAGGGCTGCAGAAAAGCCTTTCACAGGCACATTAGTAAAAAAGGGAAGAGTAGGGAAAACATGGTCCCACTGCTGAATGGGGCAGGAGACTGGGTGACAAAGGGTATGGAAAAGGGCAATATAATTAATGTATCCTTTGCCTTGGTCTGTGCTGATGATATTTGAGTTCTGGAAACCAAGGGTTCTGAGACCAGTGGGAAAGTGTTGAGTAATGACAGCCTTCCCTCTGTGAAGGAGAATCAGGACAGGGAATATTTGAACAAATTGAACAAGTAGGTATCTGTGGGACATGATGGGGAATGCATCACTGAGCGGTGTGAGTCCACTTTCAACTCCTCAAAAAATTGTGTCAGTCAGAGGAGGTTTGTGCAGACTGAGAGAAAGCAAGTTCATTGCTGTCTTCAGGAACAGCAATAAATATGATCTGGGAAACTACAGGCCAGCCAGGCTCTGCTCCATCTCTTGAGCAGGTGGTAGAGCAAATAATGCTGGAAGCTCTTTTTAAATGTGTGAAGGACAAGGCGGTGATTGGGAGTAGACAGCATGGATTTACAAAGTTCTCTTAGTAGGTTGGTCAATTCATGCTTGATCAGCCTAATGACCTTCTACAATGAGAAGACTTCCCTGGAGGAAGGAAGGAAGGAAGGAAGGAAGGAAGAGCAGTGGAAGCTGGATGCCTTGACTTCAGTATGGCTTTTGACAATGTCTCTTATAACATCCCCCTTGACAAACTGGTGAAATGTGGATTAGATAAATGAATAGTGAGGTGGTCTGAAAATTGGCTGAAATAGAGTTCAGAGAGTTGTGATCAGCTACACAAAGTCCAGCTGGACACCAGTCTGTAATGGGTACTGTGGGGAGTGAATACTGGCTCCAGAACCCCATAACAGCTTCATTAGTGACTTTGCAGGTGAGACAAAGTGCCCTCTTCACACACTGGCAGATGATACCAAATTAGAAGGAGTAGTTGATAAACCACATGTGTAATGCCATTCACTCTGAAACTTCTTTATTCCTACTTTTGAAGGTGTAGCTGCATGTACTACACCTCACCATGATGAAGGGTAGGTGTGCTCAGCTGTTTTTGGAACTGCTTCAGGGGCTGCTGCAGCATGAGCATCCTTCTCAGATGGCAGCCTGAGGCCACAGAGTGGTTCATTGGTGCTGCCTCTCCTGCAGCTGCAGAATTAGGGAGCCATAGACAGCAGCACCCACCAACCTTTGTGTCAGAGACTGTGGTGAGCTGAGAGTCAGAAGCCAGGGCCTGATGGTTATGGAGGGTCTTGAGGAGAGTAAATTTTACTGTGGAGGCTCTGGATTGTGTTTGAGAGCAGCTTGAGACTGCTGGATGCAGTCAGACTCATTAAAATATGAAAAAATTTGATTTAAGCATAAGAAAAAGCTAAGAAAAGGCCCCAAGCAGTATGCTGTAGGTGACTCTGCATAGAGCAGGCAGTTGGACTGGATGGTCTCCAGAGGTTCATGTTGACCTACTCCAGTCTGTGGTTCTGTGGCACAGCTGAATTTTACTGTACTGATTCTAGTTTGGTAATGCTATAAGAAAAATATTTAATTTGCAGTGTAGAAAGTTGGGAACGTCATTATGCCCTAAATAGAAGCACTGATTAAAGGAAGATAAAATTAATTTCAGAGCTGAACAGCAGGGTAATAACTCATTTCCAAGTGAATGGGATCCAACTTTCTTCGTGATACTGCTCCAGATACAACACAAAGTGAAGGAAGTGATTGGTTTAAAACTGGTTTAGAATGGCTTCTCACAACAAGAGAGACATTGAGGTGCTGGAACATTTCCAGAGAAGGGCAGTGAAACTGGCAAAGGGTCTGGAGGACAAGTCTTATGATGAGCAGTGAGGGAGCTGGAGGTGTTTACCCTGGAGAAAAGGAGGCTGTGGGGAGACTTTATCACTTTGTACAACTCCCTGAAAGGAAACTGGAGGCATGTGGGGTTCAGCCTCTCTTCACAAGTAACAAGAGATAGGACAAGAGAAAATGGCCTCAAGTTGTGCCAGGGGAGGTTTAGATTGGATATTAGGAAAAAGTTATTTGACAAAAGAGTTGTCAACCATTGGAACAGGCTGCCCAGGGAAGAGGTGGAACAACCGTCCCTGAAAGTGTTCAAAAGGCACGTGGACGTGGCACTTGGGGATGTGGTTGAGTAGTGAACACGGTGGTGGTGAGTTGATGGCTGGTCAGGATGATGTTATCTTTTCCAACCTTAACAATTTTGTGACTCCATAAAGGAAAAGTGAGATATGAAACTTCTTTACTCTTACTTTTGAAGGTGTAGCTGCATGTACACTCACCACAATGAAGGGTAGGTGTGCTCAGCTGTTTTTGGAACTGCCTCAGGGGCTGCTGCAGTGTGGGCATCCTTCTCACATGGCAGCCTGAGGCCACAGAGTGGTTCATTGGTGCTGCCTCTCCTGCAGCTGCAGAATTAGGGAGCCATAGACAGCAGCACCCACCAACCTTTGTGTCAGAGACTGTGGTGAGCTGAGAGTCAGAAGCCAGGGCCTGATGGTTATGGAGGGTCTTGAGGAGAGTAAATTTTACTGTGGAGGCTCTGGATTGTGTTTGAGAGATGCCTCTTGCTGGATGCAGTCAGACTCACTGTGCTGACACAACTGGAAAATTGTGGAGAACTCCTTATTAAACTTTTTGCAACGTATCTCTGGTTCATTCCATTAGTCAAAGAGCTTGCCAGTCCCATTTAAAGGAAAATTAAATGATAAATGTGGCCGAGAAAGTTCATGTGTGCCCAGACCATTCTTATAAATTTTTAAAACTCCGTCCTCCCCTCAGAAACCCTGGGCTCATACTGTAGATGTTGCCAATTTTTTGTTGAATAATGGTTGTGGTATCTGCATAATAATTCCTTGATATATAAGCTCCTAGAAGCTTCTCCAACATTACACTATAAATGGTCTGATTTCTACCCAGTGTTTTTAAATAGGTAAAAAATTACTATTCCTGAACTTGTCTAATTTGTGGGCGTTCAGCACATGGTCCTCAAATCTCCAATCTGTGACTTGCCAGAGCTGTTCTGTTAAAAACATGTGCACTTGACTGTGAGTCGAAAGTTGTCTGCTTGAGCTGTGTTTGCCATTTGCAAAGGAAGGTGTTGAGTCAGTTTGGGGATGGGCAAAAGGAGACATCCTGCATATCCTCATTGTGCACCTGTGCACCTCTTCTGAGACCCCAAGAGTGCTCTGAGTTGGTGTTGGCACCTCTTGTTTTCAGTTCCTGCCTGCTGCCTTAACAGGAAGGTATTTGTTCAGTGAAAGAGTACATGAGGTCCTGTCTTAGGGATGGGGCAAGTTGTAATATTATATATATTATCTTATATTTTTAT